>CM062640.1:11981226-12191667 GCA_025617555.3 Puccinia polysora | reverse complement strand
ACAGGTTTTTTCCAGAGAGTTATTGACATTGAAGGAAAAACCCAAGAGAGGTTAGTTTTAGTTTAAGTTTTCCGCTTTGAAGCACCTTCTTCTGGGTTGGATCCCATGGCTTCAAGAAGGAGAAGCCGTCTAATTATGACTTTGCGAGGGTGAATTCAGGGGAAAATCAAAGACCCGGGCCTCTAAAATCACAATTAAATCAAGGAAAGCTGGCTAAATAAATCGCTCAACGCTCCGTGTCATATTTGAAAACTGGTGCACTCGTACGTCTAGATCTTAAAATCCAAATTTATGAACTCTGAAAAGTGAGGAACAAATTTTTCAGATATTTCCAAATAGTGAATCTAGCGGCGTAATTTTGGTGAAGCTCAAAAGGTTCAGGGCGTCGCATCCTGAAGAGACGCAGAAAATCGCGGTAATGCTGCTAGTCAAAAGTCGATAGCAATCCATAGTTCCCGAACGGAATACCTACGCCGATTATCATGTTAAGGCATTTATATGAATGAAAACTGAATCTGGTACCTGCCCAAATATTTTTGTACTGTTGTCGAGTTACATGGCTATTCATCAACAAACCAGAATCCATCCATGAACTAATATTGCTGCTCCAAATGCTCTAACAATGATCATGAGGTCTCGAATTTAACCAAAATAGAGACTTTCATAGCCTAATTGTGTTTATTTCTTCAAGCCGGAATGATGGTATGAGCTCTTTTTGATGATATTAGGCCTTCTAAAACAGATTTCCTCAAAATCAATTAAATTTTTGATAGGTAGGGACAAGAACAGTTCGTGGTGTGCAAAAGCTGCTTCTTAGTCCACGTTATCAAGCAAGGTTCAAATTCTGAGCCCTTGTCACATTTCAGACTGATTCAAAAGGATGTGTCTTTGGAACCTAAGGTTTTGTCCCCTTGTTGAAAGAGTTTTCCTCATGCCTTTTTCAAATTCCCCAAATCAATTAAATTTTTGATAGGAAGGGAAAAGAACAGCTCTTGGTGTGCGACAGCTGCTTTCCAGTCCATGTTATCAAGCGAGGTTCAAATTTTGAGCCCTTGTCACATTTCAGACTGATGCAAAAGGATGTGTCTTTGGAACCTGAGGTTTTTTCCCTTGTTGAAAGAGTTTTCGGCATGTTTTCTTCAAAATTTTTCTTGGCCCAGGCTGAGTTCATGCCTTCAGAATTAATAGGTTCAAGACTGCCTTCAAGGAAATGTGTAATTTTTGCATATTTTATTTTTGTGCTAAATTTGTGCCTTTTTCAAAGATAGGCATGAATACAGTAATTTGTAACTAAAAGACTATTGATTTTTTAAAATTCTGAAAATAACAACATTGAAATGCTAGAGAGAACCATTTGTAGATGGTATTGGTGTGTCTGGAACCAGTGTCATTCTTCACAATCTTAAGGTACCCCTCTGGTAACTCCAAAGCAGTTGATTGGCCCTACCCTGCAGGTACATACACTTTGTTGAGTATGTACAACTGCATGGGTCAACTTTTTATGTGGGTCCATCCATGCATTTCCAGACACATTTAGATACATACAATTTCATAAAACTCCTACATATGAGAAACTGTACATACATTGAGATATGTAATTTAAAACACACCAACTCTGTGGTATATGTAAGAGAGAAGAGATTTAAAACATTTATTGCCTTCTGATGGAATTTTAAAAAATTGAGATCCTTACTTGGTTGGCACTTTTTCATCATTATTCAACATTTAAATTTGGCATATCAACCCTCTGCTATTCAACTTTGACATATTCTACCTTTTTCATAACCACAATTTGACTCAGCCTCCTCAGCCATTCTCAAACCTCAGCCATCTGAAATCCTCAGTACAATCAACATTCTACCCCTGGATCTACCAGGCACACGTCTTGAAGTATCTCCCCAAATACCCCACAGGTCCTTGGAAACTTTCCCAGGCTCTCTCTCTCTCTCTATGGCTTGGCATATCCTCCATCTCTCCTCCAACCTAATTGGTATTAGAAGTACATACAGATCCCATAATTTAAATCCATAGTACATACTCCTGGCTGGAAAACTTACCTTTCCTGTTCAGTACATGCCCCACCTTTCTGGACAGGCCCATTGCCAAATATTTCAAGCCACTTCCTCCAGTTCAATTGGTCAACATGCAATGCCATGGGTATCCCAGCCCAGCAACAGTCATCCCTCCTCAAGGCCTCTCTCCATCTCTCATATTTACTGGCATCTCCTTCCTTCCTGGAATGATTCCACTAAAGGAATCAGCATACTGATTCTTATTTGTCAGTCCCTTCCAATGTGTGTAATCTCAGCACAAGTAAAGCCAACCAGCCTAGCTTACTCATACCACCTACCCCTTTGGTGTTACTCTTATAGGATTCAGTAATCAGTCTTCCTCAAGAGCCTTACTCCTGGATTAATCTCATCCTTTCTTCATTCATCCTTCTCATTACTCTACCTATCTTCATTGCAATAAATCTCATCTATCTGTCCTGAGTTCTGTGAGCAGTAGTGCCTGTGCCATCAGCCCCTTGCATTCCAGGGGCAGTTGTGAAATTATACTTATTCCCTCCCCTTGATTAATACCCTTCTCTTCATCTCTATGAACCCATACCATCCATCCCATTCCACCTCCACCTTACAGATATCACTACCTACAAGTGTTTGTAAGCTAGTGTGTGATACAGTGCTAAACAGTGTGTGGCCCCTCACTTTTCCAAAGGAATATCCTGTGGAATGATAAATTTCCATCAATCTCTTCTTTTGAATTAAAGACCAATCTCAACAGAAACTCAAACTTTGATGGAATTTTGAACTTTGATGGTACTTTGAAAGAATTTCAAACTTTTATGGCACTTTGATGATACTTTGATGGCTTTGACAGGTTTGATCAAACATTGAAGTAATTTAAACTTCAACCTTAACTCTGACCACTTCAACATTTGAATTTGACCACTTCAACCTTTCAATTTGACCACTTCATGCTTTGACTTCAACCGCTTTGAACTTCTTCAACCCCCTTTGATGTTCTTTGAAAAACTTTGTAAAACTTCAAGACTCCCTCTACAGCTATTCCTCTTCCTGTTTTCTCTTCTCTGGGTACTTCCCTTGGGTCACTTTCCTATGGAATAAGTGGAAAAAATGCCTCCTTGACGTGAGAAAACTTCCATCATCACCAGTCTACCTTTAACCAGGGCAGCCAGAAGATGCAGTTCTACTCTAGACATTCAGGATCACAATCAATATCCTCCTGAAGCTCTTGGATTTTGAGGGGACCTTTTCCAAACTCACAGTGCCTGCTTTCAACCCTATTGATACTAGTATCCTTCCTCTAGCTCCTCCAACAGCTTCTCTGTCCCCTGCTCCACCTGTTTTCAGACCTTTTTCTAATTTTGCAATTGGTCAATATCCTCAAGGAGGCTAAAGATTGGATTCCCCATTAGGAAATCCCAGCATGATTCCTCTCCCTGAGGATGAGGAAGAGAAAGAGAGCAAATAATCAGGTTTTGGTTCAATGATCCTCATTAACCTTAATTCACCAACTGCTGGACCTCAGGAATAAGAATCTCCACCATCTGCTTCTAATGCAATTCATGTTCCAAAAAGTCAGCTGCCTCCTGAAACTCCTTCTGTGGATCCTTGCCTCCTAGCCATAGTCCAAACCATCACTTCAGCTGTGGAAAAACTCTCTCAACCTCCAACAAACAGCACCTCCCACTCTGGGAAATTTAAAGCCCCATCAATGAATCCATCTGACAAATTTGAAGGCAATAATTACACTAAGCTCAGACCCTCCTTGCAAGCTTGTGAACTCATCTTTGCAAATGACAAGGGAAACTTTTGTGTGGACAAAAGGAAATTTTTGTTTGCTGTCTCCTACTGACCTAGGAATGCAATCCATTGGATCAAACACTATCTGGCTCACCTCTTGAACCATGAGCACTCCTTCTTACTCAATTGCTGGGACCACTTCATGGAAAAACTTCATACTCTCTTTGGTGATTTTCTGGAAGTAGCCAAAGCTGAGAATGAACTTTTTAATCTGCAAATGAAGCACTCTCAATATGCTTCCACCCACATCAAAGAATTTTGATCCATTATGACTAAAGTCTTTGGATGGGGTGATGGAGACCTCTACTTCCATTTTTTTCCAAAGAATCCCCTCTCAACTTCTGGACCAACTAGCTGGATATGATGGTTCTGTGGAAAAACTTAAAGATATTATGGATTTACTGTTGGATTAAGACACTAGGTATCACAAAAAATTCAAGGAGAAGTATTCCCATCAAAGAAAATCTAAGCAGGAAAAATCCTCTCAACCGCAAGCCAATTACTCTCATTCTGACAAGGGAAAAGGTGAGGCCAAGAAGAAAGAAAGATCTGCAATAAAGCCGTCTTCCTTAAACAAACATACCTTGGACTTAGGTCCTGACGGCAAGCTCAAGACTTAATAAAAGGAAAAAAGGTAAAAGGAGGGACTATTTATGTATTTTTGAGGGAAGCACAACCCAGAAAACTGTAGAAAGAAAACTTTCACCAACCCCTCTTCCAACTCCAACTCCTTCTCTACTCCCAAGCCAAAAAAACAACTAGGCCATTTTCCTGTTGTAATCCAGGATTATTTCTTTATTGATGTTAGGGTAAAAAAGATACAATAAGATTACTCTGACCTGCTTCCTAAAGGCTTAAGTTTCATTCTCTTTCATCAGGACTTTAGTTATAGTGTTTTGATTGGTTCAGGTGCTAATCAATCTGTAGTATCTAAATACTATGGTTCTAAATTTTTCCTTGAAGCCCATTCCCTGGGGAAAAGCCATTCCTCTTTTCAACTTCATTCCTAATAAGACAACATCTAAACTAATTACTCACAAGGAAACCTGGTTTATCTCAATTCCTTCTTTTCCTAGCTTTGAATGGGAATTAATTTTGGTTGATTTAATCTTCTCAGAAGACATCATTGTGACAATTAAATTTATTTCACCATTGAAATCCTGAAGTGAACTGGAAGATGGGGCTGATCACCCCATGACAACAGCCAACTGAAAAACTTTCCTCCAATTCTATTTAACTCAAAATGACCAACCTACCTTCAACTTTTTTTCCTTCTACTCTCCCTTTGGCACTGCAGCCCAATGCATAACCTCTCACTTCAGAACCTTTGCATCCTCAACGCAGAATCCAATTCCCTTAGATTTCAACAATAGACCACCTTGCTTGGATATTCAATGATGCCTTGAAAATCTCTGTGAAGGAAAAATCCAGGGATTCATCCTTGCATATCATGCAATTGGTAAATTCTGCTAAAATTTTTGTTACACCCCATAAATGTCAGCTTCCTGATGCCAGGAGCCTTGCTTTCCTTTAGCTACAGAAAGTGATGTTGGTGTTGGAATAATAATATTTCCAATAAAAAACATTAAAAGATCAAATAATTAAATAGGATAAGAAAAAGTTAAAGGTTTCTATTGTTTTGGTTATAATGGTTTTCAACATTTTTTAAGAGGGGCAACAGCTTATAAAAAACTGGGGATCTTTACAGTTAAACAACCTCTCTTCAGGGGGTCACTTTGGACAGTATAAAACCCTGGGAAAATGGGTTCCTTCAGAATTACTTCAAAGGGGTAACACCCAAAGGAATGACATTTTGGCTTGGAATAACAGCACTGAGACTTAGGAAGGGAGAAACCAACTTAATTTGAACTAATTTTCTCACAAGGATACTGCAGGAATGAATGGTTGAAAGGGTCTCAGATCAAATGTTTGGGTGTTCTCTGATTTTATTCAATGGAATTATTAATGGGTTAGAATTAATACTTATACTACCAGACTGAGGCCATAAATCACTCGTTTTTCTCTCATAAACACTTGATTAATGATGGCAATGGGTTCTGGACTGATCTCAAAAAATTACTGGGGTTAAATCAAACAAAAAGGCACTGTATATATACCTTTTTGGGGGAGCCTTTCCAGAGGACTTAGAGAGGTTTATCATTGAAGGCTAGAGCTGGCAGGATGAAAAGGGCTTTTTTGAAACGCCTTATTAGTTCTTTCACCCAGATTTTCTTGTCTTTTCAGTATTTTATGTGGAATTTCTATGTCAAAACTTGTCTTTATGTTAATTTGTTATTTTACAGTTTTGAATTATTTACTAATTTTATATAGTAATGATTTGATTGAAATGCTTGAAGGCCGGTATTGGTAGATTGCCTGTATTTTTTTGATCATTTAATATATTTTTAATCATTTTGATGGGAACTCCTTGGTATGTTTTGTAGTTCCTAAAGAGTTGATGATTTTGTTTTTGTGATAACCTTTATTATTGCTTTCTCTGTTTTGTATTTTTTTAAATTTAATTTTATATGGTTTTATTTGATTCTAAGAGGTTTCAAATTATCCTCCATCTGTCAGTCACCTTATCACACATGCATGTTACATGCATATTTGTTTGAGCCATTTCCTGCAGTACCTGTTTGACAGAAGTTGACCAGGCAGTTTTGAAATGTGCATGCTTGACAGCTGCGGGCACAAATCTAGGATCCACAGCACTACACACAACACTCAAATTCTGAGTTAATTTCAGGTGCAAAGCCTACACATGAATAAACAGGCCAAACATTAAAATGGCCAAAAAAAGCATTTGTATTTGTGTTGTGATTTTGGGCTATTTTCTTATTTACTTATTTAAAAATATAAGGAGTTGGAATTTCATGGTGTGGTCTGGAGTGGACCCTACCATATTCCTGGTTAGGAATCCAAATCTGTGATAATATTTTGGGATTTCTCTCTCCTTCTGGTAGTTTATGATTAATTTTTGTTTTTTATTCCATTTTTCTACTTTGAAAGGTTCCTCTTTACAAGAAGCAAGCTGAAAATAAAGACATTTCAGCTGACTTTTATGGGTTTGATATTGATGAAGACTCTGAAGAAATATAATTTTATTACATAAAGTTCCTGCTGATTACCATTTTTTTATAAATGTTTTCTATAAGGTTAAAGAAGATCAACCCCCTAACCACTGCACTTAAAATCACCACATCAAACTGGAAGGACCACTACCTTCAGTTGGGCCAGTGTATTCTCTATCTCAAAGTGAAAATTCAACCCTACAAGCCTATATAGCAGAGAATGTAGAAAAGGTTTTCATCCATTCTAGCACTTCAAGCACTTGAGAACCTTTTCTTTTTTTGAAAAAGAAGGATGGGAGTTTAAAATTATGTTTATTATTGCAAAATTAACACTGTTAAAAGGAAGAATCAATATCCCCTTTCTCCAATAAATTTTTTACTTAATTTCTTTTCATGTTCTTCTATCTTCTCCAAAATCTACCTCAGAGTTACATACAATCTTTTGCGCAGCAAGGAATGAGATTAACACTTAACAGCATTCAGATCTCAGTTTGGAAGCTATGAATACTGGTTTATACCTTTTTTCCTGACTAATGCCCCAGCATCTTTCCAAAAACGTATCAATGATATCCTTTCTGATTGCCCCACAATCTATGTGGTGTTTTACCTTGATGATATCCTTATTTTATCTAAGAAAGTAAAGGAACACATTGTTCATGTGTGTGAATTACTAACCAGACTAAGGAAGCAGAGGCTCTATGCCAAGGCCTCCAAATGCAAATTCCATGCACCTTCTGTGGACTAACTTGGATATGTTATCTCAGGGGATGGTATCTTCATGGAAAAAAACAAATTCAAAACCATCTTTTCCTGGCCAGTTACTCAAAAAAGAAGGGCCTTGCAGTCTTTTCTTGGGTTTGCTAACTTCTATTTCAGGTTTATCAACAAATTCTCCAAAGAGGTTAACCATCTCACTTCTATTGCTGTAAACAGATCTCCTTTCATCCTCAATCCTGAAGCTTTGCAAAAATTTGAAAATATCAAGCAATCCTTCACCCAAGCTCCAGTCCTTTTCCATTCTGAATTACTCCTCAGAACTTAGTTTGAAACTGATTCCAGTGATCATGCCTTAGGTGCTATCCTGCACCTGGTAACTGCTGATAACACTAAACATCCCATTTCCTTTGAAAGCAGAAAAGCTTCCAGTGTTGAAATCAACTATAAAATCCATTAAGAAGAACACCTTGAAATTGTCTTTTCTATCCAGCAATGGGGTGCTTACCTCTTAAGTGTTACTGAACCCTTTTAATTTCTTACCAATCATTCTTCTGCAAAGTATTTTATGTCTTCCAAGGCCATTACCATGAGACAAGCAAATTGGGAAGAGTTCCTCTCCAAATTCAATTTTGTGGTCACTTGAAGGCCTGGCAAGTTTTAAATAATCCCATATATCCTGTCACATTGGGAAGATGTGTATCCATCAGGGGGAAGTCAATATTCTGAAAAGAATACTGGAAGTTTTAAACAGCTTCTGAAAAAAATGAATTTGAAGCTTCTAAACTATTTTTTTCTTTCTGATAACATACTCAATGAGAGACTGAGTGAATGAACTTTTGGTAAACAAACTGACAAGTTGCTTCAAGGAATCATCAAAAGATTGAATAAGAATGAGCAAGTAACTGATTATTCCTTAGACCCCTCTAGTGGCTTACTCCTTTTTCAGGGTAAATTGGTAATACCTGACCAAGCTAATCATCTCAAATTGAAGATAATTCATCAATGGCATGAATCCCCTCTTTCAGTTCACCCTGGCCAACAAAAGACTCTCAACCTTATAAAAACATTCTTTTCCTAGAATGGAATTTGAAAAGATATCAAGAGCTATGTATCAGCATTTTACCTTTTCAACAGGAACAATACAAGGCATGAAAAGAAACTAGGGCTAATCAAACCTCTTCCAATTCCTGATTTCCCCTTGACCTCTATCTCTATGGACTTCATTTCTCAACTTCCTCTCTCTAATAGATTTGATTCTATTATTGTTGTTGTGGACCATTTCTCTAAGATGGCCCTCTTCATCAAAACAACCAGTACACTTACTGCAGTTGTATCAGCCAAAAGCTTCACCAGCAATGTCCTCTACAAGCATGGGCTTCCTGATGACATCATAACAGACCAAGTCTCCGTTTTCATCTCTTATTTCTGGAAAACACTTTGTGAAAAACTAAATATCCAAAGGAATCTCTCCACAGCTTACCACCCTGAAAAAGATGGTCAAACTGAAATATTCAACCAATTGCTGGAACAATATCTTCAAATTTACATCAGTTATCACAAGGACAACTGGGATACTTGGATCCCCTTGAAAGAACACTCTTACAACAACAGTGTTCACTCTTCTACTCACCAATCACCTTTCTTCACCCTTTATGGAAGTCATCCTAGTTTTTAATTATTTCATGTTTTGGAAAATAAACCTGCTAGTAACTAATTATATCAGATTAAACTTAAGAAAGAACTAAAAGATTCTATGGATAAGTATAAGAACTATGCTGGCCTTGAAAGAAAAGAAATTCAAAAAGGTATTGCTCCTGGGAATAAATTTTGGTTACCTGCAAAGAATATCATGATAAAAGACCTTCCAAGAAGCTATCTGATTTTTTTGGGTCCTTTTCTCATTTGTGAAAAAATAGGATCTCATGCTTTGAACTCCAACTCCCCAACCAATTGTCATCCATCTTCCCTGTCTTCCATGTTTAACTCTCAAACCTTACTCTCCAGACCCAAACTCTCATAGCCACCAACCACCTTCTGAACCAGTGGAAACAAATGTCCAAGAAGAATGTGAATTTTCTCAAATCCTGGAATCCAAGATTATTTGTGGCAAACTCTTCTATTTAGTTGAATGGAAAGGTATTTTAGAAGAATCTGAAAGAACCTCATTGGAACCAGTCTCCAACCTCACCAACTGTTCAGCCCTACTCCACAAAGTCTATTTCTCTACCCATCCAAACTCAAACCTCAATAATTTCTCCAATTCTCAATCCACTTCCTAGATTCTTTCCTCATCTTCCATCCTCATCCTTCTCTATTCATTACATCAAGCACAAAACATTATTATTCTATTCCATCATCTTCCTATCATCAATCAAAGAAAAATATTAAAATCCAAAGAAATCTACCTACAACTCCTGCTCAATATGGGCCAACAATTTAACAATCTTAGTAACCCAAACACCAGCTAGCTTTATTTTCCTACTTTCATAATGCTCCTTATTTTCAGAAGTAGCTCCTAATTCATAAGTTAATCCACACAAATAAAGTAAGCCTTCAAGCTCTGCTATCAATTCCTTATTCATGTCTTTCTTCCTTCCTTTCTTTTCCACCTCTTCTCCATTATCCAAGCCCCATCAAAAGATCATATTAGTTCTAGAATCTTTTGAGAATATTTCAAGTTGCTCTTAAATTGTCTTGAGATCACCAAATGGATCATCCTTAATGGCATCTATTGTTCCAACCACTCTTCCTCCAGATAAAGCATAAAAACCCTAATTTTCCCTACTCATCCTCCTATAATTACTTTTTATCCCATCCTTGGCCAACATACTTCCAATAAAATCCCAAACAGACCTTGGCCCAGAGGATCCTCCTTTGATCTCTTATACTTCTCTTTCCTTTCTGTTCCTTTTCCCTGTTATGTGTTCTCCTTCTTCTTCCCCCTCTAACTCTTCTTCCTCTTCCTCTTCATCAGGCTCACCAGGTGCATCTTCATCCTCATTTTCATTTTCAACTTTGAATTTGACTTAAACAGGGATGGAGGACACTTTGACAGGTGGTCCTTTGAAAATTCAAGGTTCTTTCAAACTTTGAACTTTGATGTCTCTTTAAAACTCCAAAAATTTTTTGATCCCTTTTACTCTACTTTGAACGTGCTTTGATTGGACTAAAACATATTTGAACTTTCTTCAAAGAGTTTTAACTGGTGTTACTACCTTATTTCAAACTTTGATTGGTTTTACCCAAGATCTTTGAACTTCAACTGATTTGATTCGCCCCTTTCAAAATTCAACCTGTTTGAAAACAATTTTAAAAAGTTCCACTGGTTCAATGGTGGCTTGATCCACTTTGAAATTGGTTTGATGGCCCCCCCACACCCTCAGGGTCTTTGATCAAACTTGAGAAGGATGAATATGGAATCCCCTAGCAAATATCTAAATCTTCAAATTTGATGGATCCTTCTTTGAAATCCCATCCAAGGT
Source organism: Puccinia polysora (assembly GCA_025617555.3). Taxonomy (NCBI): domain Eukaryota; kingdom Fungi; phylum Basidiomycota; class Pucciniomycetes; order Pucciniales; family Pucciniaceae; genus Puccinia; species Puccinia polysora. The sequence continues at coordinate 12,180,567 of CM062640.1, read as the reverse complement.
CAATTGGCCCTTCCTCCTAAATTTCAAAAGCCTCTTTTACATCTGCTTCATTTTATCCTTCAAAGAATCCACTAGGAAAAGTTCAATAACAACTTTTTCAAAAAAAAGCACCTCAGAAATCAGAAGACAGAAGAAACCACTCAACATCTGATGGACCTACCCTGCTGGATACTCCCAGGGAGACACTCAAGTTTTCAGGTGCCTCTTTCACTTTTAAAACACCTAAAAAATTTTCTTTCACCCATAAAACAGGTCCCAGGACCCTCCTTCCAACTTCATTTGTTCCAGAACAGGGCCTCTTGTACCTTCTGTAGTGTTCACCTTTTCCAGATTTGGGGATGATACTTTTGGTGCATATCCTCTCTGTCTCAAGGCACCTGGAGCAAGAGGGATAGTATTGGTTGAAATTATAGTAGCCACTGGTCTTCTCCATGGTTAATGAAAGAGTGGGTGATATTTTTTAGGATGAAAGGGATGGACAGTTGTCAGGTGGCAATGTTGATGGGTATGGTGGGGGTAAAGCCAAATAAATCATGGTGATGAAATCAATCTACTTATTGCCTCTTCTTATGGTTATCAGGAGCTAATCCTTCCTGTTCTGGGGGGTTAATTTCATAACCACACCTTGACTTAGTCTCCTCAGCCATGCTGAACACTCATCCATCTGCAATCCTCAGTACAATCAACCTTCTACGCCTGGATCTACCAGCTGCACCTCCTGAAGTATCTCCCTGCATACCCTGCAGGTCCTAGGAAACTTTCCCAGGCTCTGCCCCTCTATGGCTTGGTGTATCCTCCATCTCTCCTCAAAACTAATTGGTATTAGAGGTATATACAGATCCCATACTGTAAATCCATAGTACATACTCCTGGCTGGACAACTTACCCTTCCAATTCAGTACATGCCACACCTCTCTGTACAGGCCCATTACCCAATATTTCAAGCCACTTACTCCAGTTAAATTGGTCAACGTTTAGTTCCATGGAAATACCAGCCCAGCAACAGTTATCCCTCCTCAAGAGCCTTACTCCTGGATTCCTTGCATCCTTGATTAATTCATCCTTGTCATTACCCTACCTATCTTCATGCAATAAATCTCATCTGTCTATCCTGAGCTTTGTGAGAAGTAGTGCCTGTTCCATCAGAACTTTGAACTCCAGGGGCAGTTGTGACACCCTTCAACTCAGAAAGAAACACTTTCAATTTATAATTCCTAATTTTATATTTCAAAAAGACATGAGTCAATTCCAAAGTTCATTAAAAACAAGGAAATTCTCACTCTCATCCTTTGTGATCTCAAATAGACACCATCACTCCATCAGTCTCATTACAATCCCTTGATTTTATCAAAACAAAATGATCCCATGATGATCAAACTAAAAATCACCATCAACATAGAAGAAAAAATTCCTCCCCACACCATCACAGGTCAAAAATAGGTCAATACCCAAATACCCTTCCACTTCTTAACATATCTCATCATTATCATCCAAATCCATTACCTGGAAATCAAAATCAATCCCATAACCTTTGAAAAATTCAATAGAATTCCCTTTATCAAAATCAGTTCACTAATTCTCAGATTTCCAACTTTTGCATCTCTTTTGAATCTCATCAAGAATACTTTCACACAAATCATTTTTCAAATATTCCCCATGAAAATGGAAATTTTTTCAACATCAATGGATATGGTTCCAATTTTATTTTTTCTGTTGAAAATAATCCCCAAAAACTTCACTCAAAGTATTTCTATGGTTCCAATATTCCTGTTTCTGTTGAAAGACATTCCAAATTCTTTAACTCAAATTATGGCAATGGTTCCAATCTTACTATTTCTGTGAAAACTAATTCTAAATTTCTCCACAACTACCCTGTTTCTGTTGAAAACAATCCACAATACTTCCAAAAAAAATGTATCAATTTTTATTTTGAATCATTTTAAATTAATCAACATCCAACTGATGAAAAATTCCAAAATTCAACCATGAGAATGATTACGGTTCCTCACAATCTAATCATGTGGAGCTTTAAAGGCATTTTGCAGACCAACTTCAAGAGAAAATTTTTCAAGAAGACCTGATGGAGTTAACCACATTGGGAAAAAATCCTATCATCTTTGCAACTGAAGCTGATGAGAACATTCTACAAGCAAAGATTTTACATCCTGCTGCCTGGTGGTGGAATGAACCCCAATATTTCCTAAATTTCATTTTAAGTTCTAAAATTCTGTGGAGACATAACCAAGTAATTCTTTTCCATAGTGATAAAAGCTCTCTACTCTGTGGCACTGGAAAGTTTTTAGTACCACAGAAAAGACCACCACATGATTTTCTCCATATTTTAAAGATTGCTACTACAGCTCATAAATCCCATGAGTGTCAACTACTCTCCAACTTCAGTCTGATAAAAAAAATGTTTTCCTTAGCATCAATTGGTTTTTAAAAAAATAATCACAATGCCCTAAATCAAAAATTTCATGTTGAATTGTAATATTCACCATAAAATGGGTTGTATTAATCCCACTGGTTGAAAAATACCATAATTCCTTCAATTGCATGTATTTTATGCGTAAAATGAATCAAAAAATTGGCACAGATGGGGTTCACATGTGGCACAAGATTTATTCCTCAGGACTCAAGACATTCTAAACCAAAATAATGGTTTGATGGGTATTCTTGAAAGAGTTTCTCCTGAGGTTGGTCCATAAACCTCAATCAGGATTTCTGATCCATCTTCACAAAATATGAATCAAAAAGGTTAAAAAACAACAAAGGGAGAGAAAATAGCTGAAATGTGGCTAAAAGTTGGGGAATTTCCCATTTTTTTCTCTCTGATCATGAAAGTGAAAATGTTCTAAATTATTTTTATTTCAATAATTTAATCATCCTTCTCAATTTAAACATAGAGATGTTTTGATCAGGAAATAAGATTTATCTTTTCAATTGATTGAGAAGGTTTTATGACCCTCTGAAATATCTTGTTTTTCATCCTCATGGTAAATTTGCTTCTGTTCCATAATTGATAGAAGAAATAGGAAAGAATAGGTTTACTGCCATGGATTTTTATTCAAATTATTTTAAAATTTTTCATTCTGATTATCCAATTTTTCACTGGGGTTGTAAAATTTCCAACAATATTCTTTTGGCAAATACATAAAAATTGTGAGAGAACTATTATCCTATATTTTTCATCATCAAACAAATCTGAGGATTGAGAATTTCTATGGTCCTATGGATGAAACAAAACATGGTATTTAGATGGGTCAGGGAACAGGGAAGTTTTTTTGTCTTCATTTCTCATGTGATATTTTTTCTATCTTCCACCAATAACTATGCATAACTTGACATTTCCTCATTCTTAGGTTGTTTTTTTATCCTTCCCAAATCATGTATAGGTTACCCAAGGAAAATTAAGGCTCAATATCAAAAAACTATGGCCATGGCTGAGAATATGGGAAAGCCTGATATTTAATAATGGTCAGATAAACCCAGCATGACCAGAAATTCCAAAAAACCTTTTGACAGGTCAAAAAGCACATTTTAGGTATGTTATTGTAACACATTCTTTCAACTAAAAATTGAAAAGGATCTGTCATGTAATTTATAAGTATGGGATCTTTGGAAATACAATTTTATTAACTCTTTTCACTCAATTTCAGAAGATAGGCCTTCTACATGGCCACACATTGGTGATACTGAATTGTGACCAGAATTCCAGAACATCTGAACAAATTAACCTGATTTTTTGTTTTGAGATTCCTAATTAACATACTCAGCCTCATTTCTTCCAAGAATTCAAGACTCAAATGATACATGGACCATGTGGTATTTTCAAACTTTAATCCCCTTTTAAGGATAATGGTATGTGCAAGGAGATACCCCAAAGCCTTCTTCCCTGAAACCATCATGGGCAAAAATTATTATCCTTTCTATAAAATAAACCATGATGGATATTAAAATATCACACTCCAACAAAAAAAAAGGACCTCTGACTAATAATTCCTGTGATGTCCCTTAAAATCCCTTTTTCTTGGAGAAATACAAATTTCACAGCAATTTAGAAGTATTTTCAGGTAGCCTTTCTGTGAAATATCTCTAAAAATATGTTTATAAGGGCCATGGTTGTGCTACTGTTTATTTTGGAAGAAAATTGGATTAAATAAACTGCTTTAGGTATGCAGGATGGTTTTCTGCACCTTAGAGATGCAGGGGATTTTTTTCCTTTGAATGGTCTGCCATCACACCTGCTATTATATATTATAGAACTGGAAATTCACCTGCCTGACAGAAAAAGCCATTTTTTAGCTGAAGAATCCCTTGATGAAATGGTTCAAAGATCAACCCACTGAAAAATTATGCTGAAATAATATTTTTGAAATAATTCAATTGAAATTCTTTCAAGGACCATCAAATATTCTGAATTTGCAAAAGGTTTCAAATGCCATCCTTAGAGAACAAAATGGAGGCCAAGACAGAGAGGTTTTTCAATTTGAAGTATTTATAATTATTATCCTCAAGATGATTAGAGGTGATTTCTCAGAGTTTTGTGGAATGATTCTTTTGGTGAAACTTATTTTAATCAAATCAAGCATGTAAATTGAATTTATTATACAAATTTCAGAAAGCTGCCTTGTAAAAGGGTGTACTTGGGTATTATCATAATTTGGAAACAACAATGGAAGAAGCTGCGGAATGTATTTGACCATCTGAGCCAAGGAGTTTGTTGAGAAGACTTTTGACAACTTTTCAGCCTGATACCCATGGTTCCTATGGAGTTTTTTTATTTAATTTCATGGTTGATGGTTCAATTCATCATGGAATCACATTTCAAAGAATTCTCACAAAATAAATATTAAGATCCATAACCCCTATCATATTTCATAATTGTGTAAAAACTGTTGAAGAAGCATTTCCTGATCTTACAAGACTTTATGAATTAGTGCAGGAAAAAAGGAAAAACAGAAACTGGATCATTGAGGAAAAAGAAAATGCTTTTAAAAGTTAATCAAACTTGAAAAAAGATTTCTCTTCTAAATCATAGGCAAAAGTAAATATTTGATCATATAATGAATGCATGCAATTATTATCAAACCTCTTAATTATTTCTTGATGAAACTGGTGTTTCTTTAAAATACTTTCTATATAAATGCTTGAAGCATTCTATAAGATTATCTGGAAGATTAGCTATGGCATGTTTTTGTAGTGGGATAGCTGCCATGAATCTTCCAAATGCAAGAACAGCTCATCTCACTTCTGGAATTCCCTTGAGTTCAAATAAATCATCTTTATTAAGAGTATCAAAGAATTATTAATATGTTGAAGCTCTCAGAAATGCTTCTTTGATAAGTTGGGATGAAGAACCTATGACTCATAGGAAAGCCCTTAATTTGGTTGAATGGCTACTTCAAGACATCATGGATTCCAAACTACTTTTTGGAGAAAAATGTATGGTCCTTTGGGGAGCCTTTAGGAGATTCTTACCTGTTATTTGAAAATTTTCACATCCCCAATTTTTTTATTCCATTTTGGTTGATTATTCTTTCCAGAGGAATTTCCAAGCTTTACCCCTTATTACACATATGTGCACTGCAGGGGATCCTGATTACCAGGATTTCTAACTCAATTTTGGAGATGGTCTGAAAAATATACAGGTTTCAAAACAAATTGTGCTTCCAGAACACATAGTTATTGATGGCTATGGTGAATAAAGCTTTTGACAAATTAATCAAGAACTTTTCTGCAAAATTGCACCATTTCTACCTTGGAAATGGCAATCTAATGAACAATTTTATTAATTTGAACAAATACAGAAGTTTTAAAAATAAATAAATTGCTACTGGATTCTTTTCCTGGAAATTAATAGTACAAAACTAAAAATAATTATCACTGCCATGAATCTGATGAAGATTATGTGAAAATTATGGCCAGCCATTAGCTTTATTGCAGGAGGAGCAGTAATTAAATCAAAAGAAATGCTGGAGACCTTGTGTCTATAAAGCCTAATGGTATCTCAAAATGGGGAAACATGTTGGACAATTTATTGGATGAATTTGATTTTATTTGATGAAAAATAGCAGGGAGAAGGGCTCCTTAATTAAAAAATATTGGACTCTTGTCGGCCCATGATACAACAGGGGAAAAGGAAAAACTTACTCCCCAAAAAAGGCTCTACAGGCTTTACAGTCCTTGTTAGTTGGTTTGGGCTACATAAACCCACATGGAATTTATCCCTAGACCCTTTTGCACAAACTGTTCTGGTTGAATGTGATGTTTCCATCCTTACATGGTTGAACCAGCCATTTTCTGATCAAACCCTTGAACTGCTTGTTCTTAAAACCAGCCCTGTTACCCCTGTGACCTCAATTAACAGGCTGGTTGCCTCATGCAACCAGCCCCTGGCCCCAAAAATGGGCCAGGTGGGACCCAGGGCACACCTTGGTCCGCCAACTCTCACCAAGGGGGGGGGGGGTAACCCGCAGGCATGCTGCCCCCCCTCTTTCTTACCTGGGTGACCAGCAGGGTTGTAAAAATCCCCTTCTGGTTGCCTGGGATGCAATTTACCCCAGGTGAACCATTTGAAAAAGTGGGCTGGAGGGGGATCAGGTCCCTCCAGCCCTTGGCACGGGGGGGAGAGTGCCATCCCACACACACGGGTAGGAGGGTGATGAAATCCCCCCCATGGCCAGTTGCCTCAATGCAAGCGGCCTGGAATGTATCAAAAGTCACATGGGCTGGGGGGGATCAGGTCCCCCAGCCCTTGGAGCCTCCCCCTTGGAAACAGGAGTGGGGGGGGGGGGGAGAGGGCACCCTTTCTTTGTCTCACTCAGGTGGTGGGGTGATGAAATCCCCTCCCACTTCTGGTTGCCTTGCTGCAACCTGCATGGGCAGTGTAGAGACTCCTGTGGGATGATATAAATATAAAGTAGCAAATAGCTTGCTGGCAGTCCTTGAAGGATAATTTATTGTTAATCCTACTCCTTTAAAGTATTAGTAAAACTAAGAGTGGTTTTGAATTGCCTGCCCTTCTAGTACTATAGTAAGTATGCACAATAATTTATTTAAATAAATGGCTGGTTTCTTTGAGATTTAAAATAGGTCTCAGATCAGATCTAGATTAATGATTAACTGTTATTGGTGGGTTTTGTTGAAGAAAAGACCAGATGTATTGGATTATTGGTCAATTAATGATCAGATATATTTGATCTGAACCAATATCCCAATATTCAAGGGTTCAAGGTTTTATCAAAGGGGTGGCTTTGGAGGGGACCCAAGGATGGGTTTAACCACAGGGGGATGGTTAGAGGATAGGTTAATGGTTTCTTTTTTTTTGTGCTCTCTTTCTTTGTAAGGTTTATTTATTGATTAAGATGGTTTTTCTTTAATCTGGTGCTGAATATTTAGGTCACAGAAGAACCCTTATTCCAGCACTTTGTGAGTGGTTTAATTGGTTAAAGATGGGTTATAAATTGGTGTCTGATTTCCTGTTTCTTTATAATTGGTTCACTAATAATATATATCTGGTTAGGTACCACAGATGGATGGGCCAGAGGTCCTGTTACGTTGTTTGATGAGTGGTTGGGGATGGGTGATAGGCCAGATGGCATAGAGGTGGATGGGGATACAACCTGGATAGGGCAGAGAGGCTCTCCTTAAATAGAAAATATGGTCCTCAGGGGATGCTCAGGGCTGCCCCTGAGGGTGCCCTGGGGCTTCCCCTGTTACAGTGGGATACAGGTACATGAGACATTTTAGCTGGTTAAAAAAAGAAAATGCATGAAACTGAGGCAATTCTTCTGATTAGAAAATAGACACTGCATGAAACTGAGGCAATTTTGCTGGTTGGGAAAGGTTGTAAAGGGTTTTCATGCCTGCACAGCCTTGCATAAATTTCTGTGAGGTGCTGATAAGGTTGGTCTGGTGCTGGTTGCTTATTTGGTACTGAATTTTCTTCCTGCATGTATTTCTGTGCATTCACTGGTGGTTTATTTGGTGCTATTTGCTTCTTCCTTCATGTATTTATGTGCATTACTGGTGGTTTGTTTGGTGCTGCATGGTCTTGACTTCCTGCATATATTGCTGGGTAGGCCTGTGGTACTTTTACTGGTAGTTTTGTTTGGCATCACATACTACTGGCTGCATAAATTGCTGTGTGGTCCTGTGGTTGTTTGTTACTGCATGGTTCTGGCTGCCTGCACATATTGCTGAGTAGCCCTGCGGTACCTTTACTGGTGGTTTCTTTGGTATCACATGCATCTGATTAAATAAATTGCTGCGTGCTGCTGGTAGTTGTTGGTACTGGTACTTTGTTTGGTATTCTATCCTACTGGCTGCATAAATTGCTGTGTGGTTCTGAGGTGGGTTGGTACTGGTATTTTTTTGTTTCTGGTTGAGACTGGTCCCACTTTCTCCTGCCTACACCACTCCTGTATAATTCTGCACAGCTTTCTGTATGTCTATTTGCTTGTTTTTTGGGTTCTGGTTGAGACTTGTGTCACTTTGTTCTGCCTGTACTTTTTCCATTATACTTCTGAACAGCCTTATGTATGTACATTTTCTTGTATGTTTGGTGATTTGACAGGAGCTGAACTAGCTGCACTTCCTGCTGTATCTGTATTGCTGTATTCTGGCTGAGGTTATAGTGTTTTATGGTCCTGGTGTTGAGGGTAAGCTGTTACTGGTATGTACTTGAGGGTTTCCAAGGTATGTCTTCATTCCTCCCACAGAGCTGTGAAACCTGGTTGGGTATGAGTTTGCCACAGTTGGAGGTTTGTTGGGCTGTATCTTCTAATCCATGAGAGATAGGGGGGTACTTTTGCTGAGTGACTATGGGTTATTTCTGATGCAGAATCCATTTCTGAGATTGATTAAAGTTTTTGAGCCGTTTTACACTATAATAGTGATTCTGATGGCTATGGTAAAGGTTGGGACTACCACAGTGGTCTTGGTGGCTGGTGGTATTCCACCAGTCATCCCCCTCCCTTGCAATGTTGAGCAAGGGGAGGGGAGGGAGCTAGGACCATTGGTCCCAGCTCCTGCGGCCGCAACTGGTTTGGAAACTGCAACTGGGGTGGGGGGAATCCATTTTGAGTCCCTCTAACTCCCAAAACAGCCCCGTGTAGGCAGTTAGGCCCCTCAATGGGCCATGAGCAAGAAACAGCGGCCCCAAGCGGACCACAACACAGGCAACGGCCCCACCCCAAAACCAGCAAATGACACCTTTGGCGGGCCATCCAGGCTGGAAAAGTATGTCAAAAATGCATAGTAGGCCAAATAATGGCCCCTAAAGCTCATTTGGTTGGGGTAGCCCCTCCATCCCAACCGGCCCGTGATGGCCTGTATACCAAATGACTTATTCTATGTGTTTTGAGGTCAGTTTCCCCAAATATCTGACATCCACACAGGCCCATGTGGTTTGTGTAGTTTTCCAATGGGCCGTAGAGGCCCATAAGTTCATCCCATTTGGATTACCCCCATATGTAGCACACAAGTGAGTGCATACATATTTGAAAACATACTCTTGATCCAAAAGGGGTGAAATAAGCATATTAGAGACAAAGCCTTGATTCTTGCTTCTGTCTAATTCCTTAATCATGATATCCCCAATGATTGCTCCAGTAGGCATGTACCTCAACACTATCTCTTTGCAGTTAACTGCATCAAATATATAGTTATTGTGAACATCAATATGTTTTTTCTTGAATGGAACACTTGATTCTTGGCCAACGCAATGGAACTCTGGTTATCAGAATACAACAAAGCAAACACTTGTGGCTTATGTTTATCCTCTAAGACCTTTCTCAACCATTTTGTCTCCTGAGTTGCCAACAAGTATGCTGTGTACTCTGCTTCAGTTGATGAAAAAATTATTTCTGACACCATCTCAGACATCCATGACACTAGATTCCTACCTCAAAAGAATAAAAAACCACTTGTTGATTCCCTAGTGTTACCATCTTCCCAACTTGCATTGGAATAACCAACTAAATGAAAGTTTTCTGACTTTGAAAACTTTAGTCCCAAACTATTTGTTCCTTTGAGATACCTCATAATCCTCTTAAACACTACCAAATACCTCATGCATGGTTTTTTTAAGTGTTTTGATAAAACCCCAATTGCAAATGCAATATCTGGTCTTTTAAACTGTCCAAAATTATTCAGCAACACAATAGCTGACCTATAATCATTCCCTGACTGAAAAAACTCCAGATGCTCTTCATCTGTGGACTTCTCCAAACGGATGTTTGACTGCATTGGAGTACCAAAATGCTTTGCATCTTCTAAGCCGTAATACTTAATAAGTGCCACCACCTAATGACTCTCATCCAATTTGATTCCATGATTACACTTAGTAACCTTTATCCCTAGCACCTGTTCTGCAAGACCAAGATCTTTTATCTTGAACTCTTTCTTGAGTGTCTCCATGACTTTATCCTTACCATTCCCAATGATAATAATGTCATCTACCCAAGCAAATAGTATAGCATCCTTTCTAACAAATAGAAATGGATCAGCCTCACTAATTTAGAAACCTATCTCTACAAGTTTCTTACTCATGATATTATACCATGACCTAGCTGACTGCTTCAATCCATAAAGGGATCTCTTCAGGTTGAGGACATATTCCCCGTTATCTGCAGATAAGAAAATTCTTATGCAGATTTTCTTCATGGTTTCTGATTTTGTGTCAACCAAACATTCTCTTAAACCATCAGGAATTGAAATATACACATTCTCCTCTTCCTCAAGTTTTGAATTCAAGTATGCTGTTACAAAATCAGCTTTTCTGATCTCTTCACCCAACTCCACTGAAAGAGAAATGCTAAACCTGAACGTAGACAACCTTCCAGTTGGAGAGAAAGTTTCTTGGTAATCTATAACCCCTCTCTTTTTGAAGCCTTGTGCAACACACCTTGACTTGAATCTCTTCAAAACTCCATTAGTTTCAAAATTCTTATTCAACACTAATCTGTTGGATTTCTGACTCAGGAAAAGTAAAAAGAGAATTTAAGATCCTTAAGAGGGCTAAAAAAAGAAAATAATCAGTATGGAAAAGTAGAGAAAGAATAGAAGAGGAAGTGAAATGGAAACAAAAGAAGCAGACATCAATGCGCCGCTAGACATAGTGTGAGCTGATGGAGTTGAATTCAGAAGCTAGAAAAAGAGCGGAGATTGATGGCGGGAAGATTGTTCTCTGAAGGAAATAAAATATCATCAGAGTTGAGAAGCAATAAGATGAAGTTTGACAAAGATTGTGTTGAGTCTTACTAGACAATGCTAGCTGGGGCTTAGACCGGAGACAGGATGACAAGGTTAAAAGTTTGTGTAAGTTTGAGATGATGAGTAAGGAGAAGAGATTTGAGTAAGCGCATAAAGAAAATAAAAGAAAAAGAAAGAGATATAAAAGAAAAAGCAGAAAAGAAGAGTTTGGGAAGGAAAGAGATATAGAGGTTGAGTGGTGATGATTGTTGGAAAAAGGTTTGGTTCCATGATGAAGAGAAGATTGTTGCGAAGGACCTGTTCACTTGGTTCTTAGTAAGGCAGGAAAATGCGGCGGACAACTCCTGTGACATGGAAGGGAAAGGAAAGGGAAAATAGAAGTAGAAGCGGGCTACAAATGCAAGTGGAAGCGGGAGACATAGGGATCCTAATCAAGGAGTTGCGTGAGAAGGATTAAGAGATTCAACACCCCTGGTGGCTGGTAAGACTAAATAAAATGATGAGTGAGAGGGGTTGATAATTTTCTGTCAGTTGGTCAGCGTGAGTAATGGGAGAGCTTTGGTGAGACCGTTGGCTTTCATTTTGCAAGAGGGAATCATTATAACAACAAGTTTCCTTAAGGCTAGTTCTTCTTGAAGGGCTTTGGTTTTGATGTTGATGTGGCGCGTTTTTGAGTTACATCAAAATTTCTTAAGTTTTTCATTGAGGCCTTTATTATTGATGTAATGAAGACTAGGTTCAGGCTCTTTCTTCCATAGTTCAGCTACTAGATCTTTCATCCAAATAGCTTCCAAAAAGGAATCTACAAACGGATTAAAATCAGCTTCTGTGGTTGAATGAGTTATGTTTCTTAGTCTGTAGCTTCTCCACAAAATAAGCAATCCAAAGAGGAGAGATAAGTGACCTGATTGAGAGTGTCTGATCTCCAGGTTGTTGCTTCAGTTTGCATTGCTGAATCATTCAATTTGAGTTTTTGGAAAGTGGATTTTAAGAGTGAGTTTAATGTTCTTAGTAGCCTTAGGGTATTTCCCGAAATGTTTAACTTCCCTCCAGTGGCCCAGTCCCGGTTTTTCACAGAATCTGGCAAGGCTAGAAACTGCAAAACTCAGGTCAGGTCTCGTAAGACAGGCTATGTAATTGATGAGGAATATGGCCAATCTGTAGTTGATGTTAAAGATTTGAATTCTTCATACTCTTTTTCCAAGGCAGGAGTGAGATTAGCATTGACAGTGAGAGGAATGCAGGTTGGTTTGCAATCACTCATTTTGAGTTCTTCTAATCCATGTTTGATGTGTTTGGGCTGAGAGAGGAGAATGTTGTTGTTGATTTGTTTGTATTTCATGCCAAGGATGGTTTTAGGTTTGTGATTACTAGATTTGGGAAAAAAATTGAGGAAGGCGGTCTGAAAGTCATTTCCGGAGAAAACCAGAATGAGATTGTCCATGTGAAAGAATAAGATCAAGCTTTTCTCAGGATGGATGTATAAACATAGGTCAGAAATTGATTTGTGAAATCCTTGCTCTCAAATCCAAGAAGTAAGAGTATTGAACCAATTTGCTGGAGATTGCTTGATTCCGTAAAGCGATTTCTTGAGAATTAGATACTTGGAAGCTCTCTTACTTCCTTTGGGAGTTTTTATAATTACCTTGTCTGCTAACAGGGCATGGAGGGAGGCACTTTTGACGTCAAATTGCAAGATGGGAAGAGAGTGATAAAGGCCAAAGAGAAGAGCCCTACAAAGCAATGCAGCTTTACCGGTGGGCAAGAAGTTGTCTTGGTAATCAAGGCTGTAGATTTGGTCAAAACCATGAAAGCACAAGCGGCTTTTGAAAATTAGCGGATCTCCATGACAGTTATCCTTAAGCCAATAGACCCAAGTAGTGTTGAGAGGATTGATAGGTTTGGGGCCTTTGTAGTCGTCCAAAACTGCAAGATCTTCAATGCCATTGAGCTCAGAGTCCATAGAGGCCTCCAATTTGAGAAAATTGGAACACTTTTGATCCTGTTTGTAAGACTTGGGAACATATTAATGATGGTATCTGCATTTTTGAGGAGGATTGAGAGAGGAACAATCTTGTAAACAGTATTTAGGGTTCAACTGAGTTGCTAAATCCTCAGAATAGTCTGAAGAGGAAGCTGAGGAGAGTTCCTTGGTCTGAGAAGACCCAGAAGAAGAGGGAGAAAATGGGGAAGAGGGAGAGTTGTTTGAGGACCAAGGAGGTAAAGAAATGGGAGAAGACAAAGAGGAAAGGAGGAGATTGTCTTCCAGCTTCATTAGAAGTGGTTCATCTGGTTTGGAGTAGAGGAGGAAGAGGGAGAGGAGGCCAACAAAGAATTCTTGACAATTTATATGTGTTTGGAAGAAAAGATAAGGTTTTCCATAGTGAGGATTTGGTAAGATAGGAAATTTGGGTTGTAACCCACAAGAGAACCGGAAAGACCACAATCTTTGAATTTTTTTTCCAAAAGAGATCTTGTCATCTAAATAGAAAACTTTGGTTCCAATAGGGTGGAAGTATCTGTAAGGGAGAGCTTTGTTAGTAAATATTTGATAGGGTGATAGAGAATGAGCATTTTTGGGGATTTGATTTAAAGTGAGGAAAGCCATTTTGGAGATTTTGGCCCACAGATTATGGGGAAGCTTAGAGCTTCCAAGAATTTCTTGCATTGATTCAATAAGAGTTCTGTTGGTTTGTTCAATTTTCCCATTGTGTTTTTGGTGGTACGGTTCAGTGACAAGATGTTGTATGGAGTTAGAGGTGAAAAATTCATTGAGATCCGCAGAGGAGAATTTTCCGCCTCCATCTGTGCAGATGGTGGCAGGAAAAAGTATTCTGTTTTTGTCTTTTGTGATTGAGAATAATTTTTATTTGACTACAGGCGTCTTATTTATGTTGAAGGGGAATGGCTGATATATAAAAAGAGAAGTTGTTGACTACTGACATGATATAATTCATCTGATTCCTTGACGGTGGGGAGATAGGAGCAATGAGATTGATGTGAAGCTTCTCAAAGGGTTTTGATGCAATCAATTGAATGTTCTTGAATGAAGATTTTGTAATTTTAGAGAAAACACAATATTCACATTGGAAGTTGGAGAGAGTGGCGGCTGAAAGATTTGGAAAGAGATAGCTAAGACAGTAGGGACTGGCATGGCCAAGCAATTCATTGATATATTTAAGCTTTTTGGTGGAGAATTCCTTTTTAGATATATGACAGAGTTTTTGATTGGCACCAACCAGAGAGGGAGGATTGAGAACAAAGAGATTTCCTTGAATGAATCCGGAGAAGTCTGGTTTAGACTTAGAAAAGAGTTCAAATTGAGAACCATTTGACACAAGAGAGCATTCTTTGGAAGAGATCAGTTATCCCGGACTGATAAGATTGACAAAAAGATCAGGAACAAAGAAGCAGTTAGTTAATGTGACCACCAAGTTTTTCCAAGAGAGTTACACAGTTCCTTTTCATTTAATAGAAAGTTTAAAACCTTCCTTCCCAGTGTTGATGAAATTGTCACCAGGGCAATCATTGAGTTGAACAAATGAGTCAGTCAAGTTAAACATGTGACAGGAGGCTCCTGAGTCAAGAATGATTCAATTAATATGGTTGATTTCCTCAATGCAGGTTGTCAGTAAGGCGTGGTAGTGGGCTACTTCTTTGCCTTTGGAATTTGAGTTGATCTGAGCTCTCCAGTTTGCTTTGGTTTCTTTCCACCAGTCCAGAGAAAGATGTTTGTGTTTGTGCCAGCACTCATCCTCTGGATGATTGGGAGAAAGGGGATTGTGAAAACCTCTTTTGCATTGAAGTTTGCAAGGGACAGGTTTCTTAATGTTTCAAGGAGCAACCAGGGCAGTGTTGTTGGCCTTTATATCTTTTGAATTGGATTTGGATTCATTTTCAAGTTGAATAAGGTGGTTGAGAACAAGATTGACGGAGAAATCATTATTGGATTGCATGATTTGTTGGCAGAGTGAATGAAGGGATACAGGAAACTTAAAAAGGATGAGATATGAGAGTATATTGTTGGGGAGGTCTATTCCCACATCTAACATTTTCTTTATGGAGATCTTGGTGTTGGTAATGAAGGAGTTGATAGCATCTGGTTTGAACTGTTGATACAGAAATTAATTAAATATCCGAGCACAATTAGCCGTTTGTGATGAAGCAAATTGTTCCTTAATGGTTTGCCATAAAAGTTTAGCGGAGGAGATATTTGATGGATTGACCACGTTTTTATGAGTAATTGAGTCAATACAAGAAAGTAAGATTACACAGATTTCCATGTTGTCTGTCGAGCCAAGGTTTTTGGAATCATCTTCCAAAGCTTCTTTTAAGACTTTAAGTTCTAGCAGCATTGTCATTTTATCTTTCCAGATTGAGTAATTTTTGTCAGTGAGGATAGAGATGACTTCAAGGGCGGCCTTAAGGATGATTTGACAGAATCCATTGTTACTTGATGCCTCCATGATTCTAGTTGAGTTTTTTGGGATGGTCTTTGGCTTTTAAAAGTGTTGCATTTCTGACTCAGGCAAAGTAACAAAAGAATTTAAGATTTTTAAGAGGGCTAAAAAAAGACAATAATCAGTATGGAAAATTAGAGCAATAATAGAAGATGAAGTGAAATGGAAACAAAAGAAACAGAAATAAAGGCGCCGCTAGACATAGTGTGAGTTAATGGATTTGAATTCAGAAGCTAGAAAAAGATAGGAGATTGGTGGGAAAAGATGGTTCTTTGAAGGAAATAAAATATCATCAGAGTTGAGAAGCAATAAGATGAAGTTTGAGGAAGATTGTGTTGAGTCTTACTAGAAAGTGCTGGTTGGGGCTTAGACCGGAGACAGGATGACAAGGTTCCAAGTTTTTGTAAGTTTGAGTTGATGAGTAAGGAGAAGAGATTTGAGTAAGCGCATAAAGAAAATAAAAGAAAAAGAAAGAGATATAAAAGAAAAAGCAGAAAAGAAGAGTTTGGGAAGGAAAGAGATATAGAGGTTGAGTGGTGATGATTGTTTGAAAAAGGTTTGGTTCCATGATGAAGAGAAGATTGTTGCAAAGGACCTGTTCACTTGGTTCTTAGTAAGGCAGGACAATGCGGCGGACAACTCCTGTGAGATGGAAGGGAAAGAAAAGGGAAAATAGAAGTAGAAGCGGGCTACAAATGCAAGTGGAAGCGGGAGACATAGGAATCCTAATCAAGGAGGTGAGTGAAAAGGATTAAGAGATTCAAAATAATATAGACCCCAAAATGCTCTTTCCTTTTGGAACTAAATCCTGCTTAACCACTTCAAAAACACTATTATTATCCAAAGAATCAAACTCTTCATAAATAGCTTTCTGACAGTTTGCTCTCTCATCAGAATTCAACGCTTGGCCATAGCTATTTGTGTTAACCCTGGTAACCATCTCCGAACTCAACTCCAGAATTTCATTAAGCATACATTGTTCCCTGAATGTATCTTCCTCATATTCTGAAGAAGCATAATTGGACTTGTATTTCCAATAACCACCAACTGGTACTCTCATCCTACCACTCCTTCTAGCAGGAGGTGGAGGCTAATCAGGTTCCAACTTGATGTACTCCGACAAAGCGGGTACTGAACCCTCTGGTGGCATGTCTCCAATCTCCTCATCATCTGGAACTACATTTTAGGCTCTAATTCTATTTCTTTCTGTGATTTATCAACAGAAAAATCTTCACTCCTCTTGAGTTGAAAGTTACTTTGCTCAAATTTTACATCCCTACTATGGATAAACTTTCTATATTCTGGAAAATATATCCCATATGACTTAATCATTAAATAATAACCAAAAAGCAACCCTGTTCTTGATCTAGGATCCAATTTGCCAATCACCTCATTATGTTGAAAACTATAATACACCAAACAACCAATTGTTCTAAGTTGTAAAATTTTGGGATCTTGATTCCAAAAACAATAATGGGTACTCTTCCCATTAAAAATTACAATGTTATGCAACAGACAAACTGTACATAGAAATTCAGCCCATAAGAACTTTGGTAGACCAGATTGAGCCATAATAGTTCTGACTTTATCCAACAAAGTCCTATTCATTCTCTCAACTATTCCATTATTTTGGGGAGGACTTGCAGTTGTAACAATATGAGTGATACCATGATCACTTAACAACTTCTAAAACTCCTCACTCACAAACTGAGCCCCTCCATCAGTGATTACCCTCTTAATCTCCTTCATCAAACCATTCTGTTTCCAGAACTTGAAGATTACACAAATCTCCTCTGTGGTTTGATCCTTTGATATTATTGGTTTCACCAATAAAAATTTAGTTGCTGTATTAACTAAATTGATCAATTACTTTTCCACTCCAAGGAAAATTGGGTATAATGGCCCTGCCAAATCAATGGGAAATTCCTCTCTAGGAATCAAAGTTCTTTCTCTATTCTTTGAGAAAAAATTTATAGTATTGGCCCCTAAAGTACAACTCTTGCAGTTGTTTTCCTTTCCCTTATGGCCATTTCTACAGTGAGCCACTGTGCTCAAAGCTGAAATCTTCAATAAATCTGAAAAAATCAATTTATTCCAACCTTTTCCACAAAGAAAATTTCTCCATTTCAAATCATCAACAACAAGCCTTTATCTTCTTTAAGATAATGAATCCCTGCTCCAAAGCTCCTGGTAATTAATCAATTAAATTACTTAATCCTCTCATACCTTAACACTATTATTGGGGATGCTACCACAATCATGAGTTGTTCCAAACTAATTGGAATTTCTTTGTTAGATCCAATAATCAAGACCTTATACCCTCAGAGACACATTTTCCATAGAAAGATAGAACTTATTTTCTTCTTTCATGGAACTCAACTTCATTACTTACCTTCACTCACATAGTTAACCTTCTTATCAATCAAATATCCAACAAAATTCACAATCAGAATCTCCAATTAGATACTAATTATCTCCTCTTCGTCCAAACAGAGTATATGCAACCTATGATACATTATTCTTACTCAATTGCCTCAAAAATAAGATGGTTATATTTTTTCTTTATCTCAGAACAGATCTGAATCCCCATCATTTTTCATAAGCTGACCACAACAAATTTTTCCAAGATTAATATTCATAAGCATTGCAAAACAATCAAACATCTGCCTTATTCAGGATAATTTTGGCACAGCTGGATTTTTGAATTAAAGACATCTTCTCCAAAAATAAAGGCACTATACAGAAGCCAGAAAAAACGAAGACACACATGAATCCCAACAGTGGATGCAATAAAGCCTGGTACTGATAATGTGTGAAAATTATGGCCACAAATTAGCTGAGTGGCAGGAGGAGCAGTAATTAAAGCAAAAGAAATTCTGGACACCTTGTGTCTATAAAGGCTAATGGGCTCTCACAATGGGGAAATATTTTGGACCATTGATTGGATGAGTATGAATAGATGTGATGGAAAATAGCAGGGAGAAGGGCTCCTTAAGTAAGAAAGATTGGCCTCTTCTGGGCCCATGATACAACAGGGAAAAAGGCAAAATTTCAGCCCCAAAAGGGCTCTACAGGCTTTAAAGGCCTTTTTAGTTGGTTTGGGCTACATCAGCCCACATGGAATTTGTCCCTGGACCCTTTTTACTTCACAGTTCCATTTGAATTTGATGTTTCCATCCTTACAGGGTTGAACCAGCCCTTTGCTGTTCAAAAACTTGAGCTGGTTGTCCTTACAATCAGCCCTGTTACACCTGCAACCTCACTTAACAGGCTTGTTTCCTCATTCAACCAGCCCCTGTCCCCACAAATGGGCCAGGTGGGACCCAGGTAACACCTCAATCTGCTAACTCTCACCAAGCCAGGGGGGGGTGCAACTGGCAGGCATGCCCCCCCCCCTCTTTCTTACCTGGGTCACCAGCAGGGGTGGTCAAATCCCCTGCTGGTTTCCTTGGATGCAATTTTCCCCAGGAAGACCATTGAAAAAAGTGGGCTGGAGGGGGATCAGGTCCCTCCAGCCCTTGGGGCCTCCCCCTTGGTAACAGGGGGAGGGGGGGAGAGTGGCCCGCCCACTTTGTGCCATCCCACATACACAGGTGGGAGGGTGATGAAATCCCCCCACTGCCTGTTGCCTTAATGCAAACCTCCTGGACTGTATCAACAGTCACATGGGCTGGGGAGGATCAGGTCCCCCCAGCCCTTGAAGCCTCCCCCTTGGTAACCGGAGCGGGGGGGGGTGGGGAGAGCGCCCTGTCCTTCCCTTGCTGAGGTGGGAGGGTGATGAAATCCCCTCCCACTGCCAGTAACCTTGCTGGGACCAGCCTGGGTGGTCTTGGTGGCTGGTTGTATTCCACAAGCCATCCCCCTCCCTCGCAATATTGAGCAAGGGGAGGGGAGGGAGCCGGGACCATCAGTCCCAGCTCCCGCAGCCTCCACCCAGCGCGGCAGCCGCAACTGGGGTAGGGGGACTCCATTTTGAGTCCCTCTAACCCCCTACAACGGCCCTGCATGGGATGTTGTGCCCCTCCATGAGCCATGAGCAAGAAACAGCGTCCCCAAGCGGGCCACAACACAGGCAACCCCCAACATTCCTTCCCATCCCAAAACCAAGAAATGACAACTTTGGTGGAACATCCTGGCTTGCAAAGTATGTCCAAAATGCATAGGAGGCCCAATAATGGCCCCTCAAGCCCATTTGGTTGTGGTGGACCATTCATCCCAATGTGCCTGTGATGGCCCGTGTACCAACTAACTTATTTTATGTGTTCTGAGGTCAGTTTCCCCAAATCTGTGACATCCACACAGGCCCGTGTGGTCTGTGTGGTTTTCCAATGGGCTGTTGAGGCCCATAAGCTCATCCCATTTGGATTAAACCTATACATAGCACACAAGTGAGTGCATACATATTTTCACAGATTATACTCATTGTTTATACCAACAAGAGTTCCTCAACACATTTTTTATTTCCGACTTTACTACTCATAGCTTGAATCTGAAACTTTGTGCCCATACAGTTATTTTGAGGAACATGGACAGTAAAATTGGTATCTGAAATTTATCTCCTTGATTTTTGTAAGATTGGGAAGCAATGATATAGTTTAAAAGATTAATACTGGTGATCCAATAGGATGGCTGGTTGCCACTCCATTTATTGCCTTGGTTACCTACCCTGATGAAAATAGCATTTCATTCAAGTTGATTTGAAAAAGGTTTCCAGTAAATTTGGCTTTCTCATTGAAAATCAACAAATCCAAAGGTCAAAAAATTTCAAACTTTGGTATTTATCTGAAAGATCCCATGCTAAGCAATGTTTGGTTATGTGTAGCATTTTCAAGGATCAGATTCAGCCCCACAACTACGGTATTGGTTGCACACAGGAATGACAACCATATTTAGTTTGAAACTCATGAAAGTTTTTAAAATGAGTTTTTAAATTATGCACATCCCAGAAACTGATCAATTCAAAATTTATATTTTTTTTTTGAGGCCTACATCGAAGGTATTGGAGTAACCATCTTGAATATCCTTTTCCTCAAACTTTTCTTCCTTTATCATCTCTTCTTTCTTTCATTCCTGTCAGTACTCTCTATCATCTATCATAGATGCGCTGTCATAAATTATATGCATCTCACCTCCAGAAGCGCGGTTTCCATTAAACTCACATCCATTATTCATTTTCATCATCACCTTCATACACATGTCATGTTCTCCTGTGAAATCTAGTCTGGATAAACCACCTGAGGACAGAATGCAAGTCAGAGAGAAGAATTCCTTCCTCATCTTTCTTTCTGACTCTCAAATCTGAATCTCCCCAGGTAAGTGTTTTCTTTTACTCATCATCATCTCTCATCCATATTTTGTATATATAATTCTTCTTTTTTGTCATTTCTTTTCTATAATCCTAATCCTTCTTTCTGACTCTCAAATCTGAATCTCCTCAGTCTCATTAGAAGGTGTACCCTGAAATGGAGCAAAAATCATCTTTATCCTCAGACCATTCAGAGTTGGAGTAGCCAAAACATTCAAGTGATCACCACCAAGAGTGAGCTCAAGGTGATGGGAGATGCAAATATAGCATATTTCACAAATCATGGCATCCCAGTGGTCCCAAAATGGGTCTTGAATGAAATAAAAGAGTTTTTTCAATGGAAAAGAGATTTCAGGCCACCTGCACTTATAAAACCACATCACAGAGCCTATCAGCTGATTATACTGGGGATGCAAGATGGGAGAGTCTGGGGCATGCTTTTGAAAAAGCTTGAAAGAGGATGCAGTTGGGGAGGGAACAGACTTGGACTTTCTCGGAAGAAAATAGCTGGAAATTTAGTTGATGTAGTGAGACTGGAAGATGGAAGCAGTGTG
This sequence comes from Puccinia polysora, assembly GCA_025617555.3. Classification (NCBI taxonomy): domain Eukaryota; kingdom Fungi; phylum Basidiomycota; class Pucciniomycetes; order Pucciniales; family Pucciniaceae; genus Puccinia; species Puccinia polysora. The sequence goes on along the minus strand of CM062640.1, from coordinate 12,159,031 downwards.
TAAAGACAAATTGGCAAAGAATGAGATTGAGATAAAAAGGCTGAGATCTTCATTTGCTCCAAAATTGAACTTGAACTTGAGTAAGAATCTGAGAAAACTTGATTGTATCATTTACTCAGTATTCCAATATTTTCTAGTGAATGCATGGAATACAGAAGATTTGGAATTGCTGAGAATGTTGATTTTGTGTAGCATCAGAGAGCAGTGAAATAATTTGCTTTCACAATTGAAAGACTGGTATTGCCGCAAAAAATCACTACCCTGTTTGGAAAAGTTCAGATATTGCTCCTTTTTTATTTCTTTTTCCTATTGAGTTTTTAAAAAAAGTTTTCTGCTTCTTTTTTTTATGTAATGATTTGATTGAATGTCATTTTTTGCAAAGATTCAGATTAGTTTGTGATTTATTTTTTATCTTTATGAAAAATTAAATAAATATTGATTCAATGGAGAAATCTTAATCTGCAGGTCCAATGTTTACTGAAAATTCAATAATCTGATCAAACATGTTGGAAATAATGTAGCCTGTGAGAATAAAGTTTGTAATAAATATTTAAAACAAATTAAAATGGCATCAAAACATTTTTTAAGCTAATGATTTCCTTTTAAAAAAATGAATAAATTTCCAAGTATCAAAATGTTGCTTGGAGTTAACATATTTTAACAAAACAATTTTTCAGTCAATTTTTTGGAAATAGTTCATATGATCTGTAAATTAAAATAAAAAAATCTATGGATATTTAATTTTCCTATTTAGCCATAATTGATGACCAGGGAAGAATGTATCAAAATTCAAATATTTTTTTATTGCTTTCTGCCCAAAAACAGGGTATATATAGAAATACCAGGAAAATAATTCATTCAAACCAACATGGAGTTTCAAGTGATTTTGCTATTCTTTCTAGTTTCTCTTCTAATGTTTTCATCTACAAAACTAGTTTCTCTTTCCAATTGAATCTAGCAAGAAATATTGGACAGTAACAATTAGAGGGGAGAGATTCATGTGGTTTCATCTTATACTTTGGAGCTATTTACTCATAGGTTCTTTCATATTCTACATTCTTTTTAGCTTGAGTTGTAAATTTAATCTCAGATAAGTAATTTGGAGTCTTTTCTTCAAGTTTTGTAGAAATTGTGAATAAATCTTGCTTCTTGAATACAATTTGGCAGAAATATATTTTACCTAATGTTTTTCCTCAGTATCTGAGAAGAATTGCACACTGGGTAGAAGGAGTTTGGCAAAATCCTTCCCAATATGGTTCCCTTCAGTGGCCAAATGGTTTCTGCATATATTTCAAATTTTAGAACAAAATTTCAGATAGAAGGCTTCATAAAATGTAGAAGAATCTCAAGCTTACTCTGTGTTTAAATTGAGACCTAGGCTTCTTTTTACATGTCCTGGGATTCATGTAATTATCCTTCTGTCCATGTAGCTAAAGTTTAAATAGCCCAAATAGCGGATCCTTTTTGCAAAATTTGACAGCAAGTGCGTAATTTCTAAATGAATCAACTCCTTGGCATTCAACCAATATTTTATTATAACTTCAGACAATTTTTGGTCCCACTTTGTCAAAGTGTGGTGGTGCTATTGGCAAGACCAAACAATTATTCCATAGCTTTCCAATTATTTGTTACATTGATCTTTCAATCTTCCAGGAGTGCTTTTCTTCCCTGAATAAAGATTTTCATTGTTTGTTTCCAAGTGGAAAATTTTTTGGTTTGAGACAAGTGTTATCAGGTTTTTTTGAGCTTTAAAAATTGACTTGATCATCAGTGGGTGGAGGTAGAACCCTGTCTCCTCAAAACTTCATGTTCAAAATATTTTTGACAAATTCACATAGGCATAGACTGATGGTTTCATTAAAACTTGGCTAATTTTCTGCTACTTCCTTGTTTGAAGTTTGTGTTTTTATGAATTTTGAACTGTGAGGTGGTTTAGGATCCATATTAAAATATAGGGAAAATTACAGGTAGATTTTAAAAATTTTTTGGGGATGTTTGGAGGGTAGATTTTCTGAAATCAAATAATTTTCATAAATTTGAATGTGTGCTCATAGCTATAGAATGAGGAGATTTTTGAGAGGTTATAAGGGTTTCATTTATAAAATGAATATGCAAAATTTACTATGCATATGCTTCATAACTCATTGAAATGATATGAAAAAATTCAAAAATTTGTTATACAAAAAAACATTAGTCAGAAGGAAGGAAAGTCTGAAAACCACACTTTGAATTTTGATGAAAAATTAACACATTTTCTATTCATTTTTTGATTTGCAATTATTTTTCATTAATATTATTGATTCTTATTCATTTTCATCATGTTAAAAATAAAAATTCCATTATCTTGGCATTCCAAGAAAATTTCCAAGTATAATAGATCAGGACTTGCAGTATCATTGTGAGATATTACCTGGACTAAGGGCTTTTTGATTTAAATTTGGAGCTTGCTTTAAGGGGAAGAATATTTAATTGTTGGAATTCATTGCAAATCAAGAAAAATTAATCATTAGAAAGTTTTTTTTCTGGAATTACTGGGATATGCACATAGGCCATGACCAATATAACCTCCATGCTCAAAATCAGGTTTAGCTTCAAGATAGTTGATTGAATCCATGTTTGATAATGAGATGAATTCAATGGTTATATCATTTTCAATCTTGCGATTCAAAATTCAATTGTGAATTTTCAGTTAAAATTTTCAATTTAATTTTTTTTCCTCCAGTCTAATAAAGAGATACCATTTTGTCCAACTGTCATTCTCATTCCATAGGGAATTTAATTTCATTTCTGCTAAAAATCAATTAATTTGCAAAATTTTTCTTGAAATTGAATATTTCTGTTGTGGAATTGAAATTCAAAAGCATTCATGTGAAGGATTTTGCACTGAAATTTCTAATCATTTAAATCAGAATGGCCAAGTAAATATTTTTGGGAACAATAGTATGATGAATTTGTTTTGTCAGAATATACCATATTCCAGGTGAAATCTTTGAAAATAAAGGTTAATAAAATACATATATGTATAAGACTAATTTTTATTCTTTATTTCATATTTTGAAACAATTTCATGTTATTTATATGTGAAATTTTAAGTTCAAAACTCCCAGGCTGCAAACAGGCGTGAATTGCTCTTCAAAACTTATATGCTTTGTGAACAGCAACTCACAACTCAAAAAGGAACCAGAAATGTTGCTCACAACTTGTGCATCCCCCAGGGGGTTGTGAATCACCAATTGCAACACTTTTCAATTTTTAATTGGGGATTTGCAACCTTCAAAAGGTTGAAATTGGGTTTCACAACCCCTGGGGATGGGAAAGTTGTTAGAAAGGGTTGCACCTGTTTTCCTGGCCCATTTGAGGGGGGGATTGGGGTACCTAGGCACCCCTGGACCACATTTGAGTTCTGTCAACCAAAATTTGGGGATGTGGCATAATATCTGGGACTATTATTGGGCCAAAAAAAGAAATTGGAAACTGCATTCTGAAAACTTGGAAACTGCATTCTTCCAATAGGCAAAACAAAGACTTGTCAAAAATTTTACACATCACTTGCTTGTCAAATAATTTTATTTTCCTCAACCTATAATTGGGAAAAACTTTGTAGTTGTTGAATTGAAAATTGATTTAATACTCAAGTTCTGTTGAATTTTTTTTGTTTGTGGGAACAGTGGCAAGCCCAAGCCGCCCTGGTTTAAGCATGGCTGCGTTAAAGGACTTAATTTAAAAAAATTTTAACAAAGCTTTAGTGGAATCTAGGGATTTGGTTAGGGAGGTAAAAAAGAAAAAATTTGAAGCCCCAATTGCATCCTCATCTAGGGTTCCAATTGAGGAACAAGATCCTTCTTCACAACTAGAATTGACTCGAGGTGGTGGTTCATATTTCATATGCCATTTGACTTAGAAAGATTTGGCTTGCTCCATACTAACATAACCATGTGGGGTGTAACAATGAGGCTCCAGAACCACTTTTCCCTTATCCTGTGAGAGCCTTTGCTAGTATGAAAGAATCCAAGATTTATTGTCAAAAATTGGAAGCCATGCATGTCTAAGCATTGAAAAAATTCAAGTCAAAGAAGTATAAATATGTGGATCTAGAATGTGACAGATTTGGGGTATATGAAGGGCTGTGCCTCACCAAACGGCAAAGGAAAACTCACACAAGGATGGTTGGGTGTCAATTCATGATCCGTGCAAGTTGCAAAGCAGCAGATCCCATGAGGAATGTCTCCACAAGAAATGGCCAACACAATCATCAACAATCTGAAAACTCCTCAGTGCATCCTCAACTGAGTAGAATCTATGGTCAAGCCTTGGATCAACTTAAAGAAGGAATGAAAAATGGGCTTAATATGGTGCAACTTAAAAGTAAATTGAGTAAGATTGATGGTGTAGAATAAATTGATGATAGAACAATATACAACCCTAAGCAGAAGTTAAATATAGCCAAACTGGAGGGGAAAGGTGTTATGGACATTCTATTTGAAATCCTGCAGGAAGCCCAGTGGTTTTCTAGTTCAGAAATTGGTGGAGAGGATCACTTGGAGGCCCTTTGCTTGGCTCATCCTGAATCTATAAAAATTTGTAAAAAATACCATCATATTGCTTTTTTGGTTTGTAATTATAAAAAAAATAGGTACAAAATCCCTCTATTGAATGTTTTAGTAATGACAGCTAACAGGAAAATTTTTAAAAGGCTTTTGTTTTTGTAACAAAAGAAACATATGATTTTTAAAGTTGGGATTTGAATACATTAAAGGAGTTGGCTCATGATCCTGAGAGGCTTCCCAAAGTCTTTGTGACAGACCGTGAAAAATCCCTGATTTTTGCTATTGAGCATAGTTTCCCTGATTCATCCACACAATTTTGCTTTTGGCACTTTTCTAAAAATATTCAAGCAAATTTTTAAGTTTGCTTCAGTAATGAAAATGAATGATGGAAAAGTTTTATAGCTCTGTGGGAAAAGTATTGGGCCTCCAAAACCAAGGGTGAGGCAGAATTCAATGATGCTGAACTCAGAGTAGGCCAATTTATTTCTTCTTATGTTCATCTCTGCTGGGAATCCTTATTTTGAAAATTTTATACAGTGTTTCTTGAAAGACCATGAGGATGTGCCCAAGTATATGGAAAAAAACATTTTCCCTATCAAATTGCCAATGTTAAATTTGCAACCTCACGTTTGCAAATTGGTGTGAATTGCCATTCAAAACCCATAGGGGCTGCAAACCGCCAATCACGGCCCAACAAGTAGCAAGCCAGGTTTCTAGCAACTCACCCATCCCCTGGGGGGTTGAAAACCCCCGTTTGCAACCCATTTTGCATTGCAATCAGGAAGTTGCAACCCTATTTTGGGTCGCAATCAAGGGTTCACAACCCTCCCGGGGATGCACAAGTTGCAAGCGGGGGTTTTGTGTGTTTCCCTGGCCCATTTGGGCTACTCCCCCCCCCCCCCCACCCCACCCCAAATGGGCTATTTGAGGGGGGGTTGGGGGTAACTAGGCACCCTGGGACCACATGTGAGTGCTTTCAACCCAAATTTGGGGATCTGAAAAACTATGTGGGACTATTGGACCACAAATAAACTTGGAAATAAAACATTAAAAACTCTTGACACACACCACACGCCTGTTGCATAAATTAATTTTTCTCAACCCAAAAGTGAGCAAAATTTTAAAGTTGTTGAATTTAAAATTGAATTGAATACAAAATTTCCATTGAATTATTTTGGATTATGGGATCAGTTGCAATACCAAGCCCTCCCAGATTAAACAAGGCTACATTAAGGGACTTAATTAAAATTGTAATTAACTTAGTTTTGGAGGAATGTACAGATTTGGGTAGGGAGTTGGAAAAGAAAAAATTGGAAGACCCAATTGCATCCTCATCTAGAGTTACAATTGAGGAACAAGATGTTTCTTCACAACTGGAACAAGATTTTCCGTCACAAGTTGAATTGACTAAAGGTGGTGGGTTCACATTTCATATGTCATTTGACTGACAGGATTTGGCTTGACAAATACTAATTTAAATAAGGGGTTCCAGAACCACTTGACCCTCCTCCTGTGAGAGCCTTTGATACTAGGAAAGAAGCCAAGATTTATTGTCAGAAATGGGCAGCCATGCATTGCTACGCATTGAAAACTTTCAAGTTGAGGAGAGACAAGTGCATTGATCTAGCTTGTGACAGATGTGGGGTTTATGAAGGGCCATGTCTCACAAAACATCAAAGGCAAACTCACACTAGGAAGTTCAGGTGTCAATTCATGATCCGTGCAAGTAGGAAAGTAGCTGATCCCACATGGCATCTCTCCATTAGAAATTGCCTACACAATCATCAACCATCTGAAAGTCCTTCAGTGCATGCTCAACTAAGGAGAATATCAGGTCAAGCATTAGATTTACTTAGGGAAGGAATGAAAGATTGGCTCAATATGTTTCATCTTGAAAGGAAATTGAGCAAGATTGATGCTGGAGAATATGTTGAAAATAGATAAATCTACAACACTAAGCAAAAGGTCAAGCTTTCTGAACTGGATGGGAAAGATGTTATGGATGCCTTATTGGGAATGCTTCAGGAATCCCAGTGGGTTTCCAGGTCCAAATTTGGTGGATAGGATCACTTAGAGGCTGTTTTCTTGGCTCATCCTGAGTATATAAAACTTTGAAAAAAACACTATCATATTGCTTTGTTGGATTGTATCTATAAAACAAATAGGTACAAAATCCCTCTATTGCATGTTGTAGGAATGAAAGCCAACAACAAAACGTTTACAAAGGATTTTGTTTTTATTAAAAAAGAAATGTATGAGTTCTACAGTTGGGTGTTGAACCCATTAAAGGAGTTGGCTTATGATACCAAGAGGCTTCCAAAAGTCTCTGTAACGGACCATGAAAAAGCTCTTATTTTGTGATATTAAACACAGTTTTCCTGAGTCATCCAGACAGTTGTGCTCCTGGAACTTGTCTAAAAACATCCAAGAAAACTGTAAGGTGCGCTTCATCAATGAAAATGAAGTATTGAAAATTTTCATGACTCTTTGGGCCAAGTATTGGGCCTCTAAAACCAAGGAGGAGGAAGAAGTAAATGATGCAGAACTCAGAGCATGCCAATTTATTGCTTATCCTGTTTATCTCTGCTGGGAGTGCTTCCTTTGAAACTTGTATAAAGTGTTTCTTGAAAGAACGCAAAGATTTACTTGAGTGTATGGAAAAGAACATTTTCTCTATCAAAGAGACATTTTTAACAGCTTTGACTTGTGTCTACCCAGACTTTGGAGACAAAACAACATCTTGGGTAGAAGGGGCCCGTTCTAATTTCAAACAATTGCTTGTGCAATCTTTGGAGAAAATTTTGGATGTGTGAAAACCCCTTGAAGGAACTATTGAAATTCAAATACAATCAATCCATGCAGAACTTCAAAATTCCCAAATAAAGTTGGGAACAGGTCTTCCAACATAAATATTACCTTTGTGTTACAAATTTTCAATTGAAGACATTAAAATCATTGGGGAAAAATTTGAGAAGTTAAAGCACAATCATGATGGCAAGTTGTGCTCCAAGTCATATTCAAAAACAATGGGCTGGCAGTGATTCCACAATTTTCATCCTCAGTGGAAGTTAGACTATGACCCTTCCAATGAAGTAAGTGGTGTTTTTTGAAGGGTACCCATTATTGGATTGACAGATTAATTGTTGGATTGAAAGATTAATTATTGGATTGAAAGATTAATTATTGAATCAACAGATTAATTATTGGATTGACAGATTGATCATTGAATTGAAAAATATATAATTCTTTTTGTTTTGAAATTTGATAACAGATCCAGGGCCTGATGAAGAATATCAAATGTTAAACAAGGGGAATTCCATGTGTAGGGAACAACCTAAAGAAGTTAGATTGGAGATCCTAAGGTCAACGCTTGAGAATACAGCCACGTTGATTTCCAAGCCAAGGCTTGAGCCAAAGTTTTCAAGTTCAATCCGCGGTCAACAAAAATTGAAAGCAACCTTTTGTGAGCTTTCAAAACTTAAAAGAAGTTTTAAAAGGGGACCCAAAACACCAAATACAGTAAGTCTTTTATTTTGAGTGAGGAATTTTCATTTTTATGTTTCAATTAACTGATGGGAGAATGATTTCTGACGTGCAAGGATCACACTTCATCTGAATCTCATAGTTCAGAGGACAAGACTGAAGAAACACTTAAAAGGGGACCAGAAAGACCAAAGATATTAAGTATTTGATTTTTAGAAATGTTCATTTTTATGGTTTCAAGAACTAATGTGGTATTCATCTCTGTAGTGTAAGGATTTCTCTTCATCTTTATTTTATATTTCAGTGGAAGATACTGAAAGTTCATTGGGTTTGGTGCTGTGGGAATCAGAGTCCTTTTCAAAGGATGAAGAAGAAGAAATGGAGGATTCAAACAGAAGCTCATCTTTGGTGAGTGGTGATTCCTTCAATGAGATTAGAATTGTGGCTAACTAATGTTTCATTTTAGGAAGTGAATGGCCTCAATCAAATACCTGAGAACTTACAAAAGTTCTTGGGTGGGGTTTGGGATCCGGTTGATGATGGAAACTGTGAATTTAGAGACATTGCTAAATCACTTGGGTATGATGAGCATGGGGGGTTTCAAGTAAGAAAATAAATGATTGAAACATTGAGGAAAAAGAAGATTTGCTATTCTAATATCCTTGGTGGCATTAAAGAAGTTGAAAAGAAAGAAAAAAGACTTGATGTTAATGACATGAATGAAAAGATTCCCTCTTCAAAATGGCTCTCAAATCTTGAAATGGGTTAAATAATAGCTGATACTTATGGAAGACCAATATGTTTCATTTCATTGGATTCATGTTGTACTTTTACTCCTATGAAAATGGATGTGAAAGAACAATCAGATCCTATTTTCATTTGCTTTTTTAACAATAATCATTGGGACCAGCTTGTTATTAAGGGAGATGTGATTCCAATCCCGCCCATAGTTTCCAAACCATGTTCCATGATTTCCAAAAAATCCTCTGGTTGGGTTGATCACCTCAAAGATTAACTGGAGTTGTATTCTATTTTATAAAAATAACTTTAATTTCATCATTTGGATGTGGTTTCTGATGCTGATCTTTTAATTCTATTAATATACAGGTTTTTCACATTTTGAATATCATTGTGTTGAGTGTTTTGAGTTAAAATCATTATGATGAGTGTTTTGAATGAAATTTTATTTGTAAGTCAGTTCAACTTTTGTTGGGCTGATCCCATCATAAGTATTATTTTTACTTCTTGTGATGAGATCAGCTTAACACAAGTCAAACTTGGTTTTTTTTGTTGCTTTTAATCTAGGGCTTTTCAAGTTACTTTTCCTTTTTTTGGTGTTTTTACTTTAGGGCATGTCAAGTTGAACTTGTATTTTCTTGCACTTTTACTCTAGGGCTGCTCCACAGACCCTTTTTTTTATTTTTATTTTTCTTTATTTTTATCTTGTTTTTATTTTTATTTATTTATTCATTTTTTTGGGTATTATTTTTCTCACTCATCCAACCCTTTATTTAACGCATTTGGACATTGGTGAATGGTTGCGCCACTTTGGTATTTCACAGAAAAGTACTTTATTTCATGCAAAATTCAAAAATTCATTTTTTTTGAATTCTGACTGCGCAGCCCCATAGCAGGGGCTCTTGAACCCCTAACCAAATTCTTTGGTCATTTTTGAGTCATTCAAAGCCCTTCCAAAATTCAATCAAAAAATGAAAAAAATCTGTAAAAACAAATTTTTGCATGGGTTTTTGGATCATCAACTTGGCTATTTTTTTTTTTTTTATTTCAGCGTTGTAAATTTTGATAAAAATTTAGAGAGTCTTCTAATATTTTTTCCATATTTCTTGGATATGTCCTTTCACCCTTAAAACATTCCTTCAAAAAACACAAAAAATCATAAAAAAACAAATTTCTCTTTGGAAATTTGAATCCTTTTTTTTTCCTTTTTATTTAATTTTTTTGGTAATTCAACCCATGAAAAAGTTAAAAGAACATTCAAAGAGCATCAATTATTTTTTCTGGATTTTTTGGATGTATTATTTTACCTTAAAAAATTACTTCAAAAAAGCAAAAAATTCAAAAAATTCAATTTTCTCACTTGACTCTTGGATCCTTATGTTTGCCATTTGGACTTATTTTTTTTTGTGTTTCAAGCTTTTTAAGAATTTTAAGAGAACTATTAAAGAGATTTTTTATTTTATTTTTCAGGATTTTTGGATGTCATTTTTTACCTTTAAAAATTCCATCAAAAAACCAAAAAATTTGAAAAATTCACTCTTCTTTGAGCCATTCACATGCATACATTCAATATAACTGAAAAATTTTTCCTGGGACCACCACCCACCTTGGAGCGCCCCAATTATCTTATGAACAACCCCCTTGATCTGTTCCACTGTTCCATCACCCCCCACCACACCATCTCACTACCATAACATACCACACCACACCACATCATACCACACCACACCATACCACACCATACCCAACAACACAACACAACACCACAGTAAATAACACCAAACCACACCACACCACATCTTTTCAAACCAAACCACCAACCACTCATCAAAAAAACTTAACACTCCAGATATTTCCAAACAAGAACATCTCTTTTTCAAATGGCTCAAGAAAACATCCACCCACTTTTCAGGACTGTTTCAACTGTTTCACCAGGCCCATCCTCCATTATCTCATCTAATAAAACTAGTGATTCAAATAATCTTGCTCTTTATTCATCTACTCAAACTCTTGATTCAACTCTTCTGGCCCCTCCTCCTGAGCTATCATATAATCAAAAGGAGGAGCTGGTTGAGGCTATCCAATTGTGGTTAAAGTCCCATGAATATGCCATATCTACCAGATTATCAAATTTGAAGAATCAGGCCTACACTTACCAATGTGATAAATCTGGTGAATATAAACTCAGCAAATCTACCTCCAAATTTAAAAAATCAAGCAAGACCAATTTTCCTGTCAGGTTATCAGGGAATTTTTCAAGAAGATTGAGTGTTTGGGTGGTGAAGTTTATATGTCCAGAGCACAACCATCCACCTTTCATTGATTCTACCACTCATCCCATCCACTTAAGAATCCAAGGGGAGCAAAAGGAGGTGGTTGAAAATTTATCCAAAGCAGGATTTCCCCCTTTAAAAATTCCCAACTCTTATACAAAATTCATCATCACCTATCAATACAAATCTCCCTACAATTTACAACAAAAGATTCCAAATACAAAAAAATTCCCTTGCTGGCAAAAATCCTGTGGAAGCACTCATACTGGAACTCAGGAATTCTTCTTTTTAATACAAAATGAACAATGTGGATGGTCAAACTACTTCATTATTTATTTCACACCCTGATTCCATGAAACTTCTCAAACTTTTCCCTACTCTCATTATGATGGACTTTACATAAAAAAACCAACAAATTTGGAATTCCCCTTCTTCATATTCTTGGGATAAAAATTCTGCTAGAAGCTTCCCAGTTGCATTCTGTTTCTTATCTCAAGAGAAAAAACAGAACTATGATTGGTCCCTGACTCAACTTCAGGAAATATTTGAAGATAAAGAACCTGGTGTGATTGTGACAGACAAGGAACAAACACTTATTAGCTCAATTGAATCAGTTTATTAGCTCAATTGAATCAGTTTATTATCTCAATTGAAGCAGTTTATTAGCTCAATTGAATCAGTTTATTAGCTCAATTAAATCAGTTTTACCTTCCTCTCATCATCTTCTCTGTGTCTGGCACATATTCAAGAATATTCAAACTCACTTCAGGAAGCAATTTAAATCTGAAGGAGAATGGAAGCTATTCCAGAAACAATTGCATCATTTGTTCTCTTCAAAATTTGAATCAAGCTATCAGAAAATTTCAGAAAGATTTCTCTGGTCTGGAATCCTCCCACTTCTGACTACCTTCTGAAAAAATGGATTCCATTAAAAAGAAAATTTGTCTCCTCTTTAGCAGACAAATACTTTCACTTTGGTAACACAAGTACATCAAGAATAGAAGCTTCTCTCTCCTACATTAAAATATTCATCAATTCTTCTACTGGCTGTTTCTATAATGTATTTCAAAGAATTTAAAGTTCCATCACCATCCAAACCTGTGAGAGAGCCATTGATGCCTCTCAGCAAGAACTCAAGCACCTCAGTGTTTTGCCTCACTGTGTGGATCATCATTCTGGAAAGATCAGCCACTTTGCCCTGAAAATCATGCATTCATCTCAGCAAGTTCCTGATTCTTTGAAAAATTGCAACAACGGTGATTACTCTTCTTAGATGGGTACACCATGTGTTCACAAAGTCAAATTGGCCATTAGAAAGGGTGAACTCTTCCAACTTGATGATTTTCATCCTCAATGGAATGTCAAATCTCCCATGTCAGTAAGTTTTTCTCTTTTTTTGGGGGGGGGGAATTCAAGCTCAAATGAATAATTTCCTTATTGATTTTTATTTTTCCTTTCTCCAGTTAACTGTGAACCCTGAATCAACTGAAGATTCAGTAAAACTTGAAGTTACAACCAAAGAAAGTAATGAACCCTATATTTCACCAAACTATTTGAAGCACTCAGCAGTTTTCCTCCTGGAGAGCAGCTATATTATCTGGTTTAAAGCATGAAGCTTTACAGTGGAAGATATCAACTTACCCTGATTGAAGAGCCAAATTCCACTCAAAGATCCAAAGTTACGGGAAGACTCAAAGGAGCAGCCAATAATTCCAAGAATATCTCTCATTCCTCAAGCAAAAGAGATCCTTCTGGTTTTGAATATTCAGAGGAACCCAACAGTAGAGGGAGGCAAAAGAAGAAATTCATAGCAAATTTGAAGGTCAGTAACCAATTTTTGGGACAAAAAAATAAATAAACATTCATAATTAATTTTTTTCTTATGTTTTCAGGTTTCAAGAAGGTGCAAGGCCATCCAAGGGAAGGAAAAGTGAAAAAAGAAGGAGGAATCATAGAAAGAGGTAATTTTATAAGTATAATTAATTTTTATGCAACGGGTTGTTTTCTTTGATGAGTCCTTCTCAATTTTTTAACATAGAGTGAATTTCTGACTGAAGAGGAATATTCAAAAGATGAAGGGGTTCCACATTTGGATGAAGTGGAAGATTCAGTAGATGAAGAGCTGCCAGATGTAGATTTAATTAAGATGGTGAGATTTCATTTTCTTTTTTTTTTGGCTAATTTGTTGGATAGTATTTTTCATTAATTTTTTCATTCAAAACTTTATCAGAGGTCTGGAACCATTGTTAATAAGCAAGTTTCTTCTCCTGAATACAATCCTGGGACAAGAATCAATAGACTAAAGGTATGCAATGAAGATGGTGATGCTCCTTACCATCCTCCTGGGGGGAAGGTATTAGCAGCCCCAACAATCAGTGAGAAAGTGAGTACATTTGGTATTTTCTCATTTTTTAATTTTGTCTGATTTATTTTGGGTTTTTCATCTAAGTTTCCTGCACATTATCTTATTCTTCTTCTCAACTATTTTACCAAATATCAATTGAAGAAGTGATTATTATCTTTAGTCCATATTTTCTGTTATAACGAATTCTGAGTTTTGGTTTTAGTTTCAATACAAAGATTCCATTTCCCCAAAAGCAGCCATTGACCATATCTCCCATTTTCAAGATGTCATAGGGGATGGGAACTGTAGCTTTAGATCAGCAGCCATTTGCTTGGGGAGGATCTCAGAATCCTGGATTGAATTCAGGAAATAAATGGTGAAAGAGCTTGACTCAAACCCAATCTTCAAGAATGCAAGATTACCGTGTGATATCTGGGGTGAAACTTTCCAAAAAGTTAGAAGGCAACTGAACCACCTTTATGGCTCAGCTTCCATAAATATGTGGATAAAATTTCCATGCCATGGTTTAGTTCTGGCTGAAACATATAAGTGTCCAGTGGTTCTGTTTTCTTTTTCAATGCATCGCCCTTATCTTCCTCTGAATTCACCTCTTACTCCAAATTCCAAAAATTCTCCTATTTGCTTCATTCTTTAAGAAGAATCAAAAAATATAGAATTATTCAAGCTCAAGGCTGATCATTTGCCAGCTCCCAGGTTAGATCCACTTTGGAAAAGCTTTGTGACAAATGATGCCAAATCTTGGAGAATCATTCTTCAGAGAAATTTGGATCTTGGTAATGAGATTTTGTTCCCTTCACAAAAATCAAGTAGAAAAATAAAACCAAACATATTTGAATAAATTTTGATGTTTGTATCCATATTTGTTCTTTATTTTTAATTTTTTTAATGAAGCTTGTAAGGTGTATGCAAGAATGTACATGATCTTCAAAAATTTTTAATGAACTGTCTTTTTTTTTGTATAACAATCAAAATTTTGAAAGCTTGAATCACCCAAGAAAATAATTTTATAAGCCAACAAAAGGATTCAAAAATCCAGTTCAAAAAGTGAATTTTTCAAATTTTTTGGTTTTTTGATAAAATATTCAAAGGTCAAAAATGACATCCAAAAATCCTGAAAAAAAAATTAGAAAGCTCATGAATAGTTTTTTTGAAATCTTCAACGCTTGAAACACCAAAAAAAAATAAAAGTCAAAATGGCCAACATAAGAATTCAAAAGTCAAATGAGAAAATTGAATTTTTTGAATCTTTTGCTTTTTTGAAGGAATTTTTTAAGGTAAAATAATACGTTCAAAAGATATGAAATGAATATATTAATTCTCTTTGAATTTTTTTTAACTTTTTGATTGCTTTAATTACCCAAAAAAATGAAATAAAAAGGAAATTAAAAGGATTCAAATTTCCAAAGAGAAATTTGATTTTGTTGATTTTTTGTGTTTTTTTAAGGAATTTTTTAAGGTGAAAGGATACATCCAAAAAATATGAAAAAAAATATTTGAAGACTCTATGAATGTTTTTCAAAATTTATGGCAGCTGAAATAACCAAAAAAAAAATGAAAATAGCCAAAATGATGATCCAAAAACCCATGCAAAAAATATTTTATGGACTTTTTTCATTTTTTGATTGCATTTTTGAAGGGTTTCTAATGGCTCCAAAATTAACAAAGAATTTTGTTAGGTGTTCAAGAGCCCCTGCTATGGGGCTGCGCATTCAGAATTCAAAAAAATGAATTCTTGAAAGTTGCATGAAATGAAAAATGTTTGCGTGAAATACCAAAGGGGCGCAACTGCGGGCCAATGTTGAAATTTGTGAAAAAAAGGGTTGGATGCGTGAGAAAAATAATTCCCTATTTTTATTGATTTTTAATTGATTTTTGGCCTTATTTTTATTCATATTTATTATATTTTATGTAGGCCTTATTTTTATTCATATTTATTATTATTATTATTATCATTTTATGATTATTTTTTTAAATGTCTCTTCTTCTTTTTTTTTCATCTTCTTTATTTTTAATTTTTTTTTCTTTTGGGAATGGGTTTTGAGTGGCTTCTTGAGACTGATAATTGTTGCAAGCACACTTTCACAACTTTGACAGGTTGCAAGCAGCCGCTTGCAACCCTAAAAGGGTTGAAACTTGTGCCATGTGACCCTTTTTAGTTCTTGAAGGGGGGTTTCAAGGTTGTGAATTTAACATTGGCCCTTTCAAATGGACATTTTTATTGGAGTTTTAGAGACGCCTGTGGGATTGGGTTAAAATTTAGCAAATATTGTTCTGGCAGTCACTTGAGGGGGAATTTAGTACTACAAATATTGATATGATACAGGAATACTAAGGATGGTTTTGAACTGCCTTCTACTCTAAGTACTATAGTAGGCTCACAACAATAAATGAACAAAGATTGGTGGCTGATTTTCAGATAGAGCTGCTACTATAGTAGTCTCTATCAGACCTAGGATCAATGTATTCAAGGTTGATAAGGAAGAAATGGTGTAACAGATAGTTGACTGTGGCTATGGAAGCTGATTAAGGGAAGAATCCTTCATCCAGTTATATCCATTATATTTTTTTTCTTCTTTTATTTTTTACCAATGAATAATAATTTTGATGTTACAGGTTGTTTTTTGAAAAATATAAGAGTTGATCATTGTTGGTAATGGTTGATATCCTTTATAAGGGTTCAATATATTTTATAAGGGGTGAAAAACCCAGGGTGGGTGCTTGGGGGATGATGATGGGCCGGGTTGCTTGATGACACAACTTGGATAGGGCAGCAAGGCCCTCCTTAGATATAAAATTCCTTCCCCCAGGGGTGCTCAAGGCTGCCTCTGAGGGTTCTCCCTGTTCTGGTGAGGAAAATTTATATAAAATTACATGAGACATTTCTGCTGGTTGGAAAAAGGGTAATATTAAATTCACGGCTCCAGTTGTGTGGGAGCCATGTAGGGCCCCAAACTGCCTGTGGGAGTCGTGTAGGGCCCCACACAACCTGTGGGAGTTGTTTAGGGCCCCTCAACGCGTGGGGTCCCAAACACTACTCCATATAATTTATAATTTTTTATTTATTATTATCTATTATTTATCATTTACTGTTTGCTGTTTATTATTTATTATATAAAATTTATTGTTTATTATTTATAATTTATAATTTATTATTATTTATTTATTATTATTTATTTATTATTATTTATTTATTATTATTTATTTATTATTATTTATTTATTATTATTTATTTATTATTATTTATTTATTATTATTTATTTATTATTATTTATTTATTATTATTTATTTATTATTATTTATTTATTATTATTTATTTATTATTATTTATTTATTATTATTTATTTATTATTATTTATTATTTATTATTTATTATTTATTATTTATTATTTATTATTTATTATTTATTATTTATTATTTATTATTTATTATTTATTATTTATTATTTATTATTTATTATTTATTATTTATTATTTATTATTTATTATTTATTATTCATTATTCATTATTTATTATTTATTATTTATTATTTATTATTTATTATTTATTATTTATTATTTATTATTTATTATTTATTATTTATTATTTATTATTTATTATTTATTATTTATTATTTATTATTTATTATTTATTATTTATTATTTATTATTTATTATTTATTATTTATTTTTTATTATTTATTATTTATTATTTATTATTTATTATTTATTATTTATTTTATTATTTATTATTTATTATTTATTATTTATTATTTATTATTTATTATTTATTATTTATTATTTATTATTTATGATTTATTATTTATTATTTATTATTTATTATTTATTATTTATTATTTATTATTTATTATTTATTATTTATTATTTATTATTTATTATTTATTATTTATTGTTTATTATTTATTATTTATTATTTATTATTTATTATTTATTATTTATTATTTATTATTTATTATTTATTATTTATTATTTATTATTTATTATTTATTATTTATTATTTATTATTTATTATTTATTATTTATTATTTATTATTTATTATTTATTATTTATTATTTATTATTTATTATTTATTATTTATTATTTATTATTTATTATTTATTATTTATTATTTATTATTTATTATTTATTATTTATTATTTATTATTTATTATTTATTATTTATTATTTATTATTTATTATTTATTATTTATTATTTATTATTTATTATTTATTATTTATTATTTATTATTTATTATTTATTATTTATTATTTATTATTTATTATTTATTATTTATTATTTATTATTTATTATTTATTATTTTATTATTTATTATTTATTATTTATTATTTATTATTTATTATTTATTATTTATTATTTATTATTTATTATTTATTATTTATTATTTATTATTTATTATTTATTATTTATTATTTATTATTTATTATTTATTATTTATTATTTATTATTTATTATTTTGTATTTATTATATAAAATTTATTGTTTATTATTTATAATTTATAATTTATTATTATTTATTTATTATTATTTATTTATTATTATTTATTTATTATTATTTATTTATTATTATTTATTTATTATTATTTATTTATTATTATTTATTTATTATTATTTATTTATTATTATTTATTTATTATTATTTATTTATTATTATTTATTATTTATTATTTATTATTTATTATTTATTATTTATTCTTTATTATTTATTATTTATTATTTATTATTTATTATTTATTATTTATTATTTATTATTTATTATTTATTATTTATTATTTATTATTTATTATTTATTATTTATTATTTATTATTCATTATTCATTATTCATTATTTATTATTTATTATTTATTATTTATTATTTATTGTTTATTATTTATTATTTATTATTTATTATTTATTATTTATTATTTATTATTTATTATTTATTATTTATTATTTATTATTTATTATTTATTATTTATTATTTATTATTTATTATTTATTATTTATTATTTATTATTTATTATTTATTATTTATTATTTATTATTTATTATTTATTATTTATTTTATTATTTATTATTTATTATTTATTATTTATTATTTATTATTTATTATTTATTATTTATTATTTATTATTTATTATTTATTATTTATTATTTATTATTTATTATTTATTATTTATTATTTATTATTTATTATTTATTATTTATTATTTATTATTTATTATTTATTATTTATTATTTATTATTTATTATTTATTATTTATTATTTATTATTTATTATTTATTATTTATTATATATTATTTATTATTTATTATTTATTATTTATTATTTATTATTTATTATTTATTATTTATTATTTATTATTTATTATTTATTATTTATTATTTATTATTTATTATTTATTATTTATTATTTATTATTTATTATTTATTATTTATTATTTATTATTTATTATTTATTATTTATTATTTATTATTTATTATTTATTATTTATTTTTTATTATTTATAATTTATAATTTATTACTTATTATTTATAATTTAAAATGTATTATTTATTATTTATTATTTATTATTTATTATTTATTATTTATTATTTATTATTTATTATTTATTATTTATTATTTATTATTTATTATTTATTATTTATTATTTATTATTTATTATTTATTATTTATTATTTATTATTTATTATTTATTATTTATTATTTATTATTTATTATTTATTATTTATTATTTATTATTTATTATTTATTATTTATTATTTATTATTTATTATTTATTATTTATTATTTATTATTTATTATTTATTATTTATTATTTATTATTTATTATTTATTATTTATTATTTATTATTTATTATTTATTATTTATTATTTATTATTTATTATTTATTATTTATTATTTATTATTTATTATTTATTATTTATTATTTATTATTTATTATTTATTATTTATTATTTATTATTTATTATTTATTATTTATTATTTATTATTTATTATTTATTATTTATTATTTATTATTTATTATTTATTATTTATTATTTATTATTTATTATTTATTATTCATTATTCATTATTTATTATTTATTATTTATTATTTATTATTTATTATTTATTATTTATTATTTATTATTTATTATTTATTATTAATTATTTATTATTTATTATTTATTATTTATTGTTTATTATTTATTATTTATTATTTATTATTTATTATTTATTATTTATTATTTATTATTTATTATTTATTATTTATTATTTATTATTTATTATTTAATATTTATTATTCATCATTTATTGTTTAGTGGAGGCTAAAAAACTTCATTTTAGTTGTTTAGTGGGCCACGCAACTCAAATGGGATGTGTAGCATGCCACACGGCCCATTTGAGTTGTGTAGCATGCCATAAGGCGCACTTGAGCTGTGTAGCATGCCACACGGCTCATTTGAGTTGTGTAGCATGCCACACGGCTCATTTTCGTTGTTTAGGGTGCCACACGGCCCATTGAGCCCTGTACACAACTCAATGAGCCATGAATTTAACATTTCCCCAAATAAAAAATAAAAAAACTGGTGCTATCCAATGCAAAAGTAACTTGAAAAGCCCTAAAGTAAAAACACCAAAAAATACAAGTAACTTGACAAGCCCTAAAGTAAGTTCAACTTGACTGGCCCTAAAGTAAAAGGGCCCAGAAATTCAACAAGTCTTTTGACCAGCCCTAAAGTAAAAGTGCCCAAAAAAATATTTTGACCAGCCCTAAAGTAAAAACACCAAAAAAACAAGTTCAACTCTCATTCAAAAAACTCAATATAATGATGTTAACTCAAAACACTCAACATAATGATGTTCAAAATGTGATAACCCTTTATATCAATGGAACTTGTTATCTGCATTAGAATTAAAATTTATATGAAACCCAATGATGAAATGAAATCATAGTCTATTGCAATCCAGAATACATTTGCAGTTGATCTTTGAGATGATCAACCCAACCAGAGGCTTTTTCAGAAATCAAGGAATGTGGTTTTGCTAAAATGGGAAGGATTGGAATCATTTCTCCCTCAAGTACTAATACAACCCAGTGGTTATTGTTTACAAAGGAAATGAAAATTGGATCTGATTGATCAGGAACACCTTTTTTCATTGGAGTATAAGTATCACATGACCCCAATGAAATGAAACATAAAGGTCTGGAATATGTGTCTGCTCTGATTTGACCCATATCTAATTTAGCCCGCCATTTTGACGAGGGAATCTTTTCATTGATGTCTTCAACATCAAGTCTTTGTTTAATCTTTTCAACCTTCTTTGCACCACCAAGCATCTTCATGTAGTATGCTTTATGTTTCTCTAATGTTTCAATCATTTCCCTCCTACCTTTAAACCAACCATTTTCCTCATAACAAAGAGATTTAGCAATGACTCTAAATCTGCAATTCCCATCTCCAATTGGATCCCAAACCTCACCCAAGAACTTATTGAATTCCTTGGGTATTTTATTGAGTTATTTCACGTTTGGTTCCTATCATGAAAACTAACTTAGTATTCATTTCTTTAATCAGATCAATTAATGAATACTCACCAAAGATGAACTTCTGAATGAGATTAGCTGCATTTTCTCTCCCTCTGAAGAGGATTGTGTTGGGATTATTATCTACCAGTCATAAATCCCATTCATTTCTTCTCAGTTCCCCTTATCTTGTTCCATCTGTCTTCATCTCTTCTTTCTCTTATTCCTCTATATTCTCTATATTTATTCTTTTCTTCATACATACAGTCTCAGTCCTATCTCTG
Source organism: Puccinia polysora (assembly GCA_025617555.3). Lineage (NCBI taxonomy): Eukaryota > Fungi > Basidiomycota > Pucciniomycetes > Pucciniales > Pucciniaceae > Puccinia > Puccinia polysora. Next base: position 12,137,854 of record CM062640.1, on the reverse strand, counting down.
ACACTTTCATTCTAGTGTGAAACTCCCCACTCTGTCTGTTTTCAATTTCTGTCACACACGCGCGTTTCATTTCAGCTACTCAGATGTTCACAACTTCATGTCACACTTATTGTGACATTCCTATCACCATGTACACCTGAGGACAGAGCTCGAGACTGGTGGAAGGATTTTCTCTCCTCATCCTTCTACTTGTCTCTCTACTCTGATTTCCTCAGGTGAGTAATTTGTATATAAAACCTTTTCCTTTTGATTCTCTTCCTATGCCAATATCATCCTTCTACTTGTCTCTCTACTCTGATTTCCTCAGCCCAACAGGTTATGAGCCCAGAGACGCCAGACAACCCAGCTCGAAAAACAAATCACCTATTGTAGAAGGATCCGGCACAGATCGTGTCAAAACTAATCGTTAAACATGGAAGACGGACATAGTGGCCATCCAGTCCTCAAAACTCCAGCTTTTCTTCCCCTTAACTCACCTGGATCAGACTTGAATTACCTCAACTGGTCCATTATCCTCCGAATCCACTTTAGAGCAACCGGCGTAGGATACCTACTCTTTAGCAAATACTCAAAGCCCAACTCAGAAACATGGACCAAGGACAACTTAGCGGTATGCTCAGTCATATCAAGATCAATCAACCCTTCAAACTTCCAATTCATACGTAAGCATGAAGAAAGTGCCATTGTAATGTGGAACGCTCTTCGGGACGCCCACCAGGATAACTCCTCCGGTGGACGAATGTACTGGTTAAGGAAACTACTCCTAACAAAACTCAACGATAAAGAGATGAACACTCATCTCTCTGAAATAACGACTTACAGCAAAAAGCTTTCCTCTTTGATCAACGCCAAAAATCCACTCAACGCCGATGATCTCCTTTCCACCTCCATCCTTCTGTCCCTTCCAGACGACTGGCTAGCATGCGTCTCAAGCATGATGAATGAGGAATCAGTCCCGTCATCTAAGCTCATCAACGCTCTCAAGCAGGAACATCTAAGAAGGCAAACCAGAAACAAGGATCTTCAAGCAGCAAACCTTGCTAAACAAACCTTGCCAAACTATCTCAAGTTTCCAAATCGGCGAGACGGTAACGCACAAAACCAATCAAAAAACTACTTTTGTTCCAACTGCAAAACCGAGGGACACTCTTTCTCAAGATGTCCCAAGGTCCTCGAGGCCCTTGCTATCTCTAAGAGAAACAAACAGCGATCTAAAACCAAGCCGACTACTTCAAACAACCATAGAGCAAACGTAGCAAAAGCAAACCAGGTCAATGACGCGGATGAAGATGATGATTTCTTTGATTCGGAAATCGTGATACATGCCGGTTATGCCACCTGTAACCTGTCCCAAACCGACTCAAACAAATCTGGACATGGAGACTTCAACCTTGACTCCGGATGTTCTTTTTCTATGACTCCTCACGCATGGCAAATCGACTCTCAACATTCAAAGTCAATCTCCATCAAATTGGCCGATGGATCAATCATCAACTCTACCAAAGAAGGAACTATGTCACTCCCTAACGGAACGATCAGAACCCTTCTGGTACCAATCCTACATGAGCCGTTAATGTCAGTCTCGAGTGTCTGTGACGCAGGTTATCAAGTGACTTTCACCTCCACTGGATGCGAAATTCGCCAACGACAACCCTCCGACACCCACTTCCCAAGCGCTTTCCAAGGATATCAAAAAGACAATCTCTACTATCTACCCCGTAAATTCGTAAGCCACCCGGAAACAGTTCTATCAACCTGTTCCAGCCTCCCTGATAACAGTCTCTTTGGTCATCACTGCAGGTTTTCTCATCTTAATTTGAAGTCGCTTAGAAAACTACTCAAGTCGTCAGGTATCACTCCAAACCCTAACAACGAATTGGCTGTCCAACAATGCAACATATGCATTCAATCCAAAATGTCAAGAAGTCCTTTCCACTCCAGACTAAGTTATCGCTCTGATACGCCCGGTGAGATCATACACTCGGACCTGTGTAGCTTTGAAGTAAACTTAAGAGAAGGTTTCAAGTATTTCATTACCTTCATCGATGATTGCTCCAAAGCACTTTTCGCCTACCCTCTTTGATCAAAATCAGATGCCCCTAGCTCTATCCAGTCATTTATTGCGTTTTTCGAGGCTCATTTCCACTGGCCGGTTCTGTCTCTACGAACAGATAACGGCAGCGAGTACATGAACACCAAGCTAAAGGAATTTCTCCTGTCAAAAGGCATCCGTCACGAGCCTGGACCCCCGCACTCTCCTCAATTAAATGGCGTTGCAGAACGCTCAAACAGGACAATCCTCAACTTAATCCGATGTTCCCTTTCCTCCTCACATCTGCCAAAGTCACACTGAACTGATGCCCTTCAGCACTCCCTCTTTGCCTTCAATTGCTATCCCTGCAAGACTCCACAAGGTTTTGTTTCGCCAAACTCAATACTTCAACACAGTGACGTGTCTCCTTCTTACCTTCACCCATTTGGGTGTCTCGTGTGGTATAAAGTGCCGGAGCCCAACAGGTCAAAGCTCGACCCAAAAGGACGTAAGGCGGTGCTCCTTTCTTATCTACCGGACGGCAACGGATACCGGATCCTGGACCTAGATTCCCGCAAGGTTATCAAGTCCAGGGACGTCATCTTCAACAACGCAGTCTTCCCTTACGCCAAAAGACGTAAACTTGTACCTGCCTCACCTCCTCCGTCTTCTCCCGTCGACTTCTCTTGGCCTGTCATACCACCGACTCCCAATCTCCTTTCACCCTCTCATCCTTTTCCTTCCCCCTCTCCCTCCCCCAACCTGCTTACCCCCGTCGTTCCCGCATCCCCTCTCCTCTCCCCCTCCCCTCCATCTCCTTTGAGGAGCCCTCCCTCCTCCTCTGTTCATTTTCTTCCATCCTCTTCCATCCCGCGCTCCAGGTCCTCCTCAACCTTGAACAGCTCCGTTTTCCCCCCTCCTCTCTCCCCATCCTCCGCTCCGCCTTCTCCTCCTTCTGTTATAATTATGGCCAGCAATTAGCTTAGGCAAATGAGCAGTATTTAAAGCAAAAGAAATGCTGGACACTGTGTGTCAATAATGGCTAATGGGGCTCTCACAATGGGGCAATATGTTGGATGAATTCGATTGGATGATGAATGAAATGATGGAAAGCAGCAGGGAGAAGAGCTCCTTAAGTACAAAAGATTGGCCTCTTGTGAGCCCATGATACAACAAGCCAAAGGGCAAATTTTCCGCCCCAAAAGAGCTCTACAGGCTCTACAGGCCTTGTTACTTGGTTTGGACTGCATCAGCCCACATGGCATTAGTCCCTGAACCCTTACAACCAGACTATTCCGGTCCATTCTTGTGTTTCCACCGTTAAGGGGCTGAACCAGCCCATTGCTGTTCAGTCCCTTAGTTGGTTGTCTATTACAACCGGCCCTGATGGCATCATTACCCCTGTTACGGGCTGGTTGCCTCATGCATCCAGCCCCTGGCCCCTGAAATGGGCCAGGTGGGACCCAGGGCTCACCTGGGTCCGGTTTCAACCTCACATGGGGGGGTGTGACCAGCGAACATGCTGTCCCCCCCTCTATCTCTTACAAATCCCTGGTGGGGGCGGTCAAATCCCCTCACCAGGGGCCCTGGGGGTTGATACCCCCCAGGGCGTCGTCACAGAAAGTTGGCCTGGGAGGTGGTCAGGTCCCCCCAGGCCCATCGCTCCTCCCCCTCGGTAAAGGGGGGGAGAGAGCGCCCCTTCGCGCTTAGTTCGCTACAATGGCGGGGGGGTGATGAAATCCCCCCCACCTGCCGGTCGCATACCATGCGGCCGGCGCCGCCACCTCCTGGGGCAAGGGGGTGGTCAGGTCCCCCCTGCCCTGACCGACCGCCTCGTTGCGGCCGGTCGCTGGCTGGTTCAACCCAGCCAGCCTGCCCCCTCCCCCTCGCGACGGCGAGCGAGGGGAGGGGGAGCGAGCCGGGGCCGCGAGCCCCGGCTCTGCGGCGCTGGTCGCCGGTCGCGACCAGCCGGGCCCGCGCGGCATCGCACCGCGCAACAGCCCCGCGCGGGCCGTCGGGCCCCGCGTGGGCTGTGCCGAGGAACACAGGCGGCCCCGAACGGGCCGCGACGCGAGCAGCGGCCCCGAGCGGGCCGCGACACGGGCGGCAACCCTAATGGGCCGCCCCAAGCCCGAATTGTGAGAAAAGACTACTTTTGCGGGCCAGCCCGTCTGGCCAAGTATGTCCAAAATAAACCTTGGGCCCAATTATGCCCATACAAGCCCATCTGGCCGTATTTGCCCATATACCCCATTGGGCCCGTTAGGGCCCGTGCACCAATGGGTCTATTTCACGCGTTTTGAGGCCAGTTTCCCCAACTCTGTAACATCCACATGGGCCCGTATGGTCCGTGTGTGTGTCCAATGGGCCTCAGAGGCCCATTTGAGCATCCCATTTGGATTACACTTATACGTAGCACCCGCGTAAGTGCGTACGTATTTTAACACACCCCCTTAATCCAAAAGGGGTGACATCCGCATATTAGTCACAAAGCCTTGATGCTTGTTTCTGTCTAATGCCTTAGTCAAGATATCTGGAATCATTGCTCCAGTGGGCATGTACCTCAACACAATCTCATTGCAGTTAACTGCGTCGCAAATATAGTTATAGTGAACATCAATATGTTTTGTTCTTGAATGGAACACTTGGTTTTGTGCCAACGCAATGGCACTCTGGTTATCGGAATACAACAACGCAAACCCTTGTGGTTTATGTGTATCCTCTAAGACTTTTCTCAACCATTTTGCTTCCTGTGAAGCTGCTAAGTAAGCTCTATACTCAGCCTCTGTTGATGAAAGACTTATTGCCGACACCTTCTTGGACATCCATGACACCAGATTCTTACCTAAAAAGAATACAAAACCACTTGTTGATTCCCTAGTGTTACCATCTGCGCAACTTGCATCGGAATAACCAACCAAATCAAAGTTTGCTGACTTTGTAAACAACAGTCCCAGACTGTGTGTTCCTTTAAGATACCTCATAACTCTCTTAAACGCTGACCAATGCCTCATGCTTGGCTTCTCTAAGTGTTGCAACAAGACCCCAATTGCAAACGCAATATCGGGCCTTGTACACTGCCCCAAATAATTAAGTGATCCGACAGCTGACCTGTAGTCATTCCCTGATTGAACAAACTCCAGATACTCCTCATCTGTAGACTTCTCTAAACAAATGTTTGACTGCATGGGAGTACCAAACTCCTTTGCATCCTCTAAGCCATACTGCTTAAGAAGAGCTTCAACGTAATGGCTTTGTTCTAACTTAATACCATTCTTGCCCTTACTAACTTTCATTCCTAGCACCTGTTGTGCCAGACCAAGATCTTTTATCTTGAACTCCTTTTTGAGTGTCTCCATGACTCTCTCTTTACCATCACCAATAATGATAATGTCATTGACCCATACAAACAAAATTGCATCCTTTCTCACAAAAAGGCAAGGATCGGCGTCAGACATCTTAAAACCAATCTCTATCAGTTTCTCACTCATGGTGTTATACCATGACCTAGCTGCTTGCTTCAATCCATACAGGGATCTACACAGCTTGAGGACATATTCCCCTTTATCTGCCGAAAGAAAAGTTCTAACACAGATTTTCTTCATGGTTTCTGGTTTAGTCTCTACTAACCATTCACGAAAACCATCAGGAATCGACATATAAACAGTCTCCTCCTCTCCAAGTTTTGCATTCAAGTATGCTGTTACAAAATCAGCTTGTCTGATTTCTTCACCCAACTCCACTGCCAGAGCAATGATGTACCTGAAGGTGGACAGCCTTCCAGTTGGTGAGAAAGTTTCATGGTAATCAATACCCTCTCTCTGCTTGAAGCCCTGTGCAACACATCTAGCCTTGAACCTTTTCAAAACTCCATTTGTGTCAAACTTCTTGTTTAACACCAATCGAGACCCCACAATGGTCTTTCCTTTTGGAACAGAATCCCGCTTAACCACTTCAAAGACACTATTATTCTCTAGAGAATCAAATTCCTCAAAAATAGCACTCTTCCAGTTGGCTCTCTCATCAGAATTCATAGCTTGGCCAAAGCTATTTGGGTTAACCCTGTTACCCATTTCTGAACTCAACTCCAGGACTTCATTGAGCATACACTGTTCCTGAAATGTATCTTCCTCATATCCTGCGGCAGCATAATGGGATCTCCACTCCCCGTACCTGTCAACCGGTACTCTAACCCTACCACTCCTTCTAACCGGAGGTGGAGGCTCATCAGGTTCTGATTCCACAGAATCACCTGGAGCGGGTACTGAACCCTCTTGTGGCACGTCTGCCACCTCTTCATCTTCTGGAACCACATGTTCCACAGCTTTTGCTGGTGAAATAGGTGCTAATTCTATTTCTTGTTGTGGCTTAATCACAACGAAATCTTCACTCCTTTTGAGTGGAAAGGTACTTTCGTCGAATTTTACATCCCTGCTACGGATAACCTTTCTTGTCCCTGGAAAATAGATCCTATAAGATTTACTTATTAAATCATAGCCTACAAGTGCCCCTGTTCTGGCTCTAGGGTCTAATTTTCCGACCATTTCATTATGGTGGACACTATAATACACCAAGCAACCAATTGTTCTTAGGTGTGATGTTTTGGGGTACAACTTCCAAAACTGATAATGGGGGCACTTCCCATTAACACTTACAATGTTGTGCAACAGACACACCGTGCACATCAACTCAGCCCATAAGAACTTTGGCAGACCAGATTGATACATAATAGTTCTGACTTTGTCCAGTAAAGTCCTATTCATTCTCTCAACTATTCCATTATTTTGTGGAGTACTTGCAGTAGTGACTATATGAATGATACCATAATCTTTCAACAGCCTCCCAAAATCTTTACTCACAAATTCACCCCCTCCATCGGTAATAACCCTCTTGATCTCCTTCATCAGACCATTCTGTTTCCAGACTTTGAAGATTACAGAAACCTCCTCTGTGGTCTGATCCTTAGATCGAATTGGTTTAACCCAAACATAATTAGTTGCAGTATCAACTAAATTGATGAAGTATCTTGCCCCACCAAGGGACTCTGGAGTGAATGGCCCTGCCAAATCAATGGAAAATTCCTCTCTAGGAACATCTGTGTGATCTCTACTCTTAGAGAACACATTTCTAGTCTTAGCCCCCAAGGTACAACTCTCACAGTTGCTGTCCTTTACCTTATGGCCACTTCTATTGTGAGAAACAGTGCTCAGAGCTGAGAATTTGAACAAGCTTGCACACAGAAGCTTATTCCGAACTTGTCCACTAAGAACAGTTCTCCCATTCATATCAATAACAAACCTATCTCCTTTAAGATAACGAATTTGGAAACCTTTTTTCCATAACACCCCAAGAGACACAAGGTTGTAAGGCAACTCTGGTACATAGAACACTTTATCAAAAGTAATTTGGAAACCCAGTTGATTTGCAAGAATAACTTTTCCAATTCCTTTAATCTGAATTGTTCTGCCTTTCTGACCAATATTTACAACCCCATCATAATCACTAAGATTTGAAAATAAATTTGGTTCAAAAAACATGTGATCTGTACAACCAGAATCGATTAAAACAAGAACATCCTCCTTCAATCCTCTTCATAATCAATCAAGTCCATTTCTTGATCCTCATCGATTTTGGCCTTCTTGTTGGGACCTTCTTCCACAACAGCCTCTTCAATTGGAGCATCCAATGCCACCATTGCAACGTTTTCAGTTGTGAGATTGACCTCCTTGTCATTCCCTTTGGACTTCTTCCTTTTCTTGGCCTCCTTGCAGTCCTTAGCATAGTGACCCTTATTCTGACAATTGTAACATAAGACCTTGGACAAATCCTTTTTTGCCTTCTTGCGAGATTTTCCAGTCTTTCCAACTAGGGCTGTTCCAGAACCCCCCTTCATCTTGAATTGAAGGTCATCCTTTTCAATCCTTTTAAGCACATCCTCCTCCCCAGGAAGAGGATCCAATTGAGAAATGATTCTGACTAAGGAATCAAACTCTTTTGGCAGCTTTTGAAGGATTAAGAGTGACAAACACTCTGGATCCATGTTAAGTCCAGATGACTTGAACTTGGCTATACTAGACCTAGCCTCTGCCACAAACTGTTTAGAATTCGAATATTGTAACTTGAACAGTTTATTAAAGGCTATACCCTTCTGGTGAACAGAATCACCAGCATACTTGGACTTAAGCAGCTTCCAAAGGATGCTGCCCCTCCTCCTCTCATCTTCCCTAAGAGTATCAGCAACCCATGTCACATGATTCTCATCAAGATGCCTAAGGATCAGATGGTAAGACTTCTTCTCCACTTCTGAACTGATCAGAGTGTCATCTGCATCCATAATTTCCCCACAGCAGATGTTATCCAGCTCACTATCCATAAGGACAGCCCAAGCATTATAGTTCTGACTATTCAGAACTATTTTGGTAGAGCTAACATCAGGGATATAGGACATCTTCTTGGAAAACTTGAGGTCTTTGAGGTTCTCCAAAGTAAGGTACAAAGGTCTAGATGGCTTGGAAGTAATGATGATGTTGGTACTGATAATGTGTTATAATTATGGCCAGCAATTAGCTTAGGCAAATGAGCAGTATTTAAAGCAAAAGAAATGCTGGACACTGTGTGTCAATAATGGCTAATGGGGCTCTCACAATGGGGCAATATGTTGGATGAATTCGATTGGATGATGAATGAAATGATGGAAAACAGCAGGGAGAAGAGCTCCTTAAGTACAAAAGATTGGCCTCTTGTGAGCCCATGATACAACAAGCCAAAGGGCAAATTTTCCGCCCCAAAAGAGCTCTACAGGCTCTACAGGCCTTGTTACTTGGTTTGGACTGCATCAGCCCACATGGCATTAGTCCCTGAACCCTTACAACCAGACTATTCCGGTCCATTCTTGTGTTTCCACCATTACGGGGCTGAACCAGCCCATTGCTGTTCAGTCCCTTAGTTGGTTGTCTATTACAACCGGCCCTGATGGCATCATTACCCCTGTTAAGGGCTGGTTGCCTCATGCATCCAGCCCCTGGCCCCTGAAATGGGCCAGGTGGGACCCAGGGCTCACCTGGGTCCGGTTTCAACCTCACATGGGGGGGTGTGACCAGCGGACATGCTGTCCCCCCCTCTATCTCTTACAAATCCCTGGTGGGGGCAGTCAAATCCCCTCACCAGGGGCCCTGGGGGTCAATACCCCCCAGGGCGTTGTCACAGAAAGTTGGCCTGGGAGGTGGTCAGGTCCCCCCAGGCCCATCGCTCCTCCCCCTCGGTAAAGGGGGGGGGAGAGCGCCCCTTCGCGCTTAGTTTGCTACGATGGCGGGGGGTGATGAAATCCCCCCCACCTGCCGGTCGCATACCATGCGGCCGGCGCCGCCACCTCCTGGGGCAAGGGGGTGGTCAGGTCCCCCTGCCCTGACCGACCGCCTCGTTGCGGCCGGTTGCTGGCTGGTTCAACCCAGCCAGCCTGCCCCCTCCCCCTCGCGACGGCGAGCGAGGGGAGGGGGAGCGAGCCGGGGCCGCGAGCCCCGGCTCCGCGGCGCTGGTCGCCGGTCGCGACCAGCCGGGCCCGCGCGGCATCGCACCGCGCGGGATCCCTCGGCCGCGCAACAGCCCTGCGCGGGCCGTCGGGCCCCGCGTGGGCCGTGCCGAGGAACACAGGCAGCCCCAAACGGGCCGCGACGCGAGCAGCGGCCCCAAGCGGGCCGCGACACGGGCGGCAACCCTAATGGGCCGCCCCAAGCCCGAATTGTGAGAAAAGACTACTTTTGCGGGCCAGCCCGTCTGGCCAAGTATGTCCAAAATAAACCTTGGGCCCAATTATGCCCATACAAGCCCATCTGGCCGTATTTGCCCATATACCCCATCGGGCCCGTTAGGGCCCGTGTACCAATGGGTCTATTTCACGTGTTTTGAGGCCAGTTTCCCCAACTCTGTAACATCCACATGGGCCCGTATGGTCTGTGTGTGTGTCCAATGGGCCTCAGAGGCCCATTTGTGCATCCCATTTGGATTACACTTATACGTAGCACCCGCATAAGTGCGTACGTATTTTAACACCTTCCCCCCTTCCTCTTTCTCCCCTGCCCTCTCTCCCAGTCTCCCCCCCGCCACCCTCCTCCTCTCCGACCCTTCCATCCATGCCACCGCCCGTGAGATCCTCCTTGCCTCCCTCCACTTCTCTTCCCTCCGTCCCACAACGTTCCTCCAGGACGTCTCGTCCTCCCTCCCGTTTCGGTAACTATTCTCGCTCTACTTCAGTTAAGGACGACGTTCTGGCCCCAAAGACCTGGAAACAATTAATGAAGAATCCACATCGCTCGCGCTGGATACTCTCTGCTCATGAAGAAATCTTGTCACTACGCGGGATGAACACGTGGGTCCTCGTCCCCCCCCCGAAAGGGCGCAAGATCATTCGGTGCAAATGGATCTTCAAGGTGAAGCGAAAGGCCGATGGGTCAATTATCAAACTCAAGGCCCGCCCGGTTGCCATGGGCTTCACCCAAGTCCATAGGCTGGAATTTTCCAAAGTCTTTGCTCCAACTCTTTGTCTCGAAACCCTTTGGCTTCTGCTCAGCCTCCTCAGCAACAAAAACTGGGTCGGTCGTCAAGTTGATTTCAAGACAGCATTTTTAAATGGTCATCTCGACGAGCCGATATATATGTCACAACCGCCTGGCTTCAAAGATCCGGCACACCTGGATTGGGTGTGCAAAGTTTCGAGGGCAATCTACGGCCTGAAAAAATCCCCTCAACAATGGAACATCGAACTTAACTCCACTCTACTAGCGCTCGGCCTTACCAGGTCGGCCTACGATCCCTCCCTATATTTCAAGTTACGCGGGGGTGTTCTTGTCGGAGCGGTCACGGCTCATGTGGACAATCTTGCAATTGTGGGGACACCAGATTTTGTCACGCCATTCATCAAGGATGTGGGGAAGCGTTTTACCATTGGATCCGATGAAGATCTGTCTCTGTTCCTCTCCATATCCATTTGACGGAATCGACCATCCGGGACGGTCTCTATCGGGCAGGAACACTACATTGATTCTGTCGCCTCTGCCTTCCTCCCACCAAACCCTTCCCCTGTCATTTCCCCCACCAGTTCAATTTTCAAATCCCTGGTGAAGCGTAAAGTAGGTATTCCACCTTCCCCCCCGCGATATAACCAACTCATTGGCTCCCTCCTCTGGATTTCCCAATGTACTCGCCCAGACATCTCCTTTGCGGTGAACAAGCTCTCACAGTTCCTGCAAGACCCGTCCATTGAACACTGGGTGGCGGCCCTCCGCGTTCTTCAATTTCTCTTTGCTACCAAAAGCATGAATCTGACTCTAGGCGGCACTCACCTAACCCTGATCGGATACGCGGACTCCGACTGGGCTGAGGATCGGGACAATCGCCGCTCTGTTTCAGGCTATGTCTTCCGTGTAGGGGCCGGTTCAGTTTCCTGGAGGTCTAAGAAGAAACCGACTGTCTTGCTGTCAAGCTCGGAAGCAGAATATAAAGCCCTCTCGGACTGTTGCAAGGAGGGCCTATGGCTGCGGAACGTAATGATTGAACTGCACATTCGCGATCCCACCCCGGTTCCGCTATATTTCGACAATGAAGGCGCCGAGGCTCTGGCAAAGAACCCAGAACACCACTCACGCACAAAACATATAGATGCGCGGCATCATTTCATTCGGGAATTTGTGTCACGTGGCGCCTTCACTGTTCATCACGTGGGAACCAAGAAGATGATTGCCAATATGCTAACCAAACCGCTAGCGCGAGTCCTCCTGAAGACTCATCAAGTTCTGTTTGGCCTCATCGCGGGTGGTTAGCAAGGGGGGGTGTTGGGATTATTATCTACAAGTCATAAATCCCATTCATTTCTTCTCAGCCCCCCTTATCCTGTTCAATCTGTCTTCATCTCTTCTTTCTCTTATTCCTCTATATTCTCTATATTTATTCTTTTCTTCATACATACAGTCTCAGTCCTATCTCTGACACTTTCATTCTAGTGTGAAACTCCCCACTCTGTCTGTTTTCAATGTCTGTCACACACGCGCGTTTCATTTCAGCTACTCAGATGTTCACAACTTCATGTCACACTTCTTGTGACATTCCTATCACCATTTACACCTGAGGACAGAGCTCAAGACTGGTGGAAGGATTTTCTCTCCTCATCCTTCTACTTGTCTCTCTACTCTGATTTCCTCAGGTGAGTAATTTGTATATAAAACCTTTTCCTTTTGATTCTCTTCGTATGCCAATATCATCCTTCTACTTGTCTCTCTACTCTGATTTCCTCAGCCCAACAGATTGTGATTCCAAATTAAGTGATCCCAATTCAATTTCAGTCTCTTCCTCTGAACTATGAAATTCAGATTCAGATTCTACCAACTTTGACTAACAATTAATCATTAGTTAGTAACTAATTTCATTAAACCAAAAAAATGAACGTATCCCAAAAGAAAAGTCTTACAATCTTTTGTCTTTTCTTGTTTGGAGCCCTTCTAGTCCTTTTTTCCCCCTTGAGTTGTTTAAAATGCTCAAACCCAGATGGTTCTTGCTGCATATCTGTTAATTTTGGCTTTCCTCTACTTGATTGTAAGCCTTTAGGTTCAAGTATTGGCTTCAATTAATATTTATTGATCTTCTGAATGATATACTTCAATAGGCCACTTTGCTCATGATCTGGAGATTCCAAGATCATTTCTTTCACTTTTTCACGTAACTGAGGAATTATTAGATTTCATTGACATTGCACTTGAAAAATTCAAAAGGATCAACCATTAGTGAATTAGTATTCATTCATCAAAAATCATTAATCACATAGTGATTTGAACAATCCAACTTAAGCCAACTTACAGAACTAGAACTGCAAGGGTCATAGTCCAACCTCCACTTAGGATGAACATCTTTTGGAACCATGGATCCTCTGAATGCTAGACGGTCACCTCTTTGGTGGGAATAGGGAAAACCCATAGTTTTGGAATATGACTTGGTGCAAATTTTGCCATCATGATCATGTTTGAATTTCTCAAGTGGCTACCTAATAAGATGAATTGCCTCTAAAGAAAATTTGTAACCCAATGGTAACGGTTCAGGTGGAAAAACTGTCCCTAACTTAATTTGAGAGTTATAAAGTGACGCATGAACCAATTTAATTTGATTCAAAACTGTTCCGTCAAGGCTTTTCCAAAAATCCAATAGGTTTCCCAAAGAGTTTGCAAGGAATTGTTTGAGAGTTGCATGGGCCCCTTCAACCCAAGATGTTTTTTTGTTTCCAAAATCTGGTTTTATACAAGTCCATGCTGTTACAAGCGTCTATTTGATAGGGAAAATGTTATTTTCCATATACTCAAGTGGATCCTCATTGTCTTTCAAGAAACACTATAAAAGTCAAAAGGTCAGAAACCAAAACTAGGCAGAATAAGAAGCAGTTATTTGGACCTACTCTGAGTTCCCCATTGTTGACCTCAGCATCCTCCTTGGTCTTTGATGCCTCATAATTTGCCCACAAAGTCAAAAGCTTGTCCATCCTTCAACTTCATTAAAAAAGCGCGCTTTACAGTTTGCTTGTATGTTTTTAGAAAAGTGCCAAGTGCAACATTGTCTTGATGACTCAGGGAAACTAGATTCAATAGCACAAATCAGAGCTTTTTCATGGTCCGTCACAAAGACTTTTGGAAGTCTCTCAGGATCATAAGCCAACTCCTTTAATGCATTCACAGACCAACTGTAGAACTCAAACATTTCTTTTTTTATAAAAACAAGAGCTTTTGTGTAAGTTTTACAATTGGCTGTCATTCCTAAAACATGCAGTAGTGGGGTTTTGTACTTACTTCTCTTATAAGTAAAATCCAACATAGCAATATGATGGAATTGTTTTGAAAGATTTACTGCCTCAGGATGTGCTAAGTACAGGGCCTCCAAGTGACCCTCTCCACCAAACTTTGAATGGTGAATCCAACTTGTTTCTTCAAGCTGTTCATAGAGTACCTCCATAACAATTTTCCCCTTTAGTTCTGCAAGCGTTACCTTCTGGTTAGTGTTATAGATTTTTTGGTCATCAACATAATCACCTCCATCAATCTTTCTCAATTTCCTCTTAAGCTGAAACTTATTGAGCCCATCATTTATGCCTTCTATTATATTGTCTAAGGCCACCCCCAAGATTCTCCTCAGTTGAGGATTCACAGAGGGATGTTCAGATGGTTGATGGTTATTTTGGGTTTCTTTGTAGGAGAGTTGCCACAAGGGGTCTGCCTTTGTGCAACTTGCATGGATTAAAAACTTGCACCCAACCTTCCTTGTGTGAGTTTGTCTAGACCGTCCTTGTGTGATTTTGTCTATACCGTTTGGTAAGAATTTTTCCTGAATAGGAAACATTTCTATCACAGGCTAAATCCACATATTGGTCACGCTTTGAGTTGAAAACTGTTAAAGCGTAACCATGATTCATTGCCCATGTTTGAAAATAGTTTTGTGCCTCTTCCCTAGTAGGAAAAGCTCTCACAGAAGGTGGGTCAAGTGGATCTGTCAAAGTTACATAGTTATATTGATGGCATGCACTCCATCAGTTTCAATCAAATTAAATACAACAAAGACCAGTAACATAAAATGTTACTCACAACCAGAGGTCAAATCCCACTGTGAAACATTTTGTTCCTCAATTTTCACCCTTGATGAGGATGCAATTGTGGCTTCCAATGTTTCATTACCCAAATCCTTTTTTTCTTTTTCAAAAGCCTTGTTGATGCCACTATCAATGTAGACCTTCCACGCAGCCATTCCAGAAAAAGGAGGGCTTGCCACTGTTCCCATGCAAAAAAAATGCAATGTTATACTTCATTATTCAATTCAACTTTCAATTGAACAAACAAATTTTTTCCCACTTTTGAGTTAAGAAAAAATTGTTTGCAGATTTTTATATGATTTCAATTTTCACTTTACTTTCACTTTGGTATCACTTTAAAGTCTCTTTGGGATTTCTAGGTGTGGAACAGCAGTCCCACAAAGTATGCATTGTGGTGGCCAATTTGGGACAACTCACAGATTATGTAAATTTTTGAATCTTTTTTAACATCCCCTTATCCATCAATACATCTTGAGAAAAAAAAAATGTGTGTTATCTCTTGTGCCTCTCTGAGTACCCACTCATTCCCCACTATCCCAGCTCTTTCCTGTCCTAGCGGTCTAGGCAGGCTTTCCCATTCAACCCAATCCTTTCCTCCTCTTTTCAAATCCCCCCCCCTCTTGCCGCGCCTTAGCTTGGTTTTTTTGGCCAAGCGCGCGCAGGGGGCCATCCTCTTCCTCACCACATCATCATCCACCTCCAACCCCATCATTGCCAGCGGTCAAAGGCAAAAACTGTTGCCTTGCAACTTGCTGACACTCCTCAGCCACCAATTAGCGGTACTCAGCTTGCCATCATTGGCATTGGCAACAACAACATAGATTGCCGCCATCAACCAATGACTGCAAGCGTTGCTTGCAGCGTTTGGTGACTTTGCACCAAAGGTCATCCAGTTTGACACCAATGACGCTGTTGCCTGTTGCGACAGCTGTCATCCTCCTTTCTCTACCCTAGCTTCAACCAATTGGCCCCAAAGATCTGGACTGATTGTCTCCGCGCGATCCCTCTCTGACGCCTGGGAGCCAACATTGTTTTTTGCGCCATCAGAACCTTTGCACCAACTTTCAAAGGTTGCTCTGCAACCATCTCCATCTCGCGCGTGACCATTGATCCTCCCTTGGCCAACCGCGGTTGCGGCTGGTCAAACTTGTTGCAACCCAGCATCCACTGCCACCATTGTCCTCGAAGCGGGCAGGTTTCCACCTTCCTCATCACATTTTACTTTTTTTTCTCCCATGTCAGGCGCTTCCTGTTGCCAATCTTATTTTTTTTTAAAAAAAATTTCCACACTCATTTGTAGGTATCTCTTGTAAATAGTCTACAGGCCTCTGGTCTATAAAATGAGGGGCTCTCCCCTGCCTTTTTGAAAAAGATATCTCATATATCAATCAGTAATCTAATTATTCCTGAGGGCTTCTTTCCCTTCATCTGCAACTTTTGTGTTTGGTATATCTTTTGATTTCCCCTTGATCCTTTCAGCCTCCATACTCAATCTTTGATCCTTCCATCTGTGACCCTGATCCTTATCATCAATCATAGCCTTGCTGGTTGAAGAGAATTCTGTATGCTGGAATTCTTGAGTGTGTTATACCAATCTTGTTTCCTTTTTCTGACCATACTGGTCTGATCCTCCCCTGATCATCTTACGGCATCCTGTCAAGTTTGACTGAGAGTTTTATTTAAGCTTGAAACCTGGAGTATTAAACCTCCCTTTATTCTTCAAAGTTGAATTCCGCCACGCTACTCTTGAGTTCCTTGAGAAGTGTTGGGTTATTCTTGTTTGAATCTGTTATTTCTTTGCTTTTAGAGCTTCATAAACAAATTGCTTTTGTTTTGTTCAGCCACCCACAGTTATCTGGTACCCTTCAAGCACTTGGTTGCGGAGAGTTGGGCAGGTTCATTGAGAACCTGGAGGTTGGTTGGGATTGAGTTGATCTTTCCTAATCTTCTTCCAACAAACAGAGTTATTATCTTGTGGTTGTTGTTACTTACAACTGCCTTGTTCCATTTAAATCTGAATAAAACTCTGACTTATTGTGTCCAAGTCTTTTCCTGCACCATCTTGCCTCAGATAGTGTTGTTTCCATTTTCTACCAACTACTCTCAAACTCATTCCTTACATTGATTCCTTATTTACAATTTCCTGGATCTCAATCCGGGTTACATTTAAACATTATTTTAACTCTTAGGAGGGCATCCTAAACAGCACCTTTCCCCTCCGCAGAACTGCCTGCGGCTTAGCACCATTTGAAGTCTTACAGCATTGATCCCAAATTTGGGTTGACAGAACCCAAGTGTGGTCCAGGGGGTGCCCAAATTCTGGCACAACTTCCAGGGGCTGTGCACCCCCAAACACAGCGGTTTTGAGCCATTTATGGGGGTACACGGCTCAAATTTGCCATGTTTGGGAGTTAAAAGGCTCCTACACAACCCCCCAGGGGTTGGGCAATGTGGAATTCAGAAGAATACTTTGCCTTTAATGGTTCCCAAGTTTGGAATTTATTGATCCCTTGCGTCTGTAAACCCTGAGTACAAATTTTCACCCTTTGACTGAGAGATAGAGAATTGAGAGTAAAGATCCTTCCAAAACCTATGATGATCCAACATCTGATCCTCTGTGATCCAATGTCTGATGATCCATCTGGGTTGAGGGTGCGGTTCAAGTAACCTCCCCCTCAACCCTAACCTAAGTACATCCAGAAAAAAGCAAGAATAAAGAAATACCACCCCTAAGCACAGAACCCTAGCCCCAACCCTATCCTTCCCATCCCATACGCCATATCCATCGGTATTTCCCGCCTGCCATTAAGTCCACCCGGTTCATCCTTCTCATGACACGGACCTTGCGCTGCGCCCAACTCAGAGCCCCCAGCGCATGTCCGCATCCGCCCAACGCGCCTTTCCAGATATCTGAGATATATCTGCGCATTCCAATCCGGGTCTTGCAATGCGTGATCCGCATGCCATCCTTCCAATCCAATCTGATCCATCCCACGTCTCCAGATGCTGAACCCAATTCAACTGCTTCTGAGCCCGCAAAGCATCTTGCTGCAGCAAAGCCGCACCCATTGCTGAGCGCGCAGCGCGCAGCCAATTCTGACTTGCCTCTATAAAAGACCACCACAGCGTGTTTGAAACGGCCCTTTGTAGTTGTCTATGGGCTCCCATGGCTCATTTGAGCCATGTAGGGCCCTAAACAACTACCACATGGTTGAAGCAGTGAATTTAACATCAGCCAAAATAAAAAATAAAAAATAAAATAAAAAATAAAAAATAAAAAATAAAAAATAAAAAATAAAAAATAAAAAATAAAAAATAAAAAATAAAAGATAAAAGATAAAAATAAAAAATAAAAAATAAAAAATAAAAAATAAAAAATAAAAAATAAAAAATAAAAAATAAAAAATAAAAAATAAAAAATAAAAAATAAAAAATAAAAAATAAAAAATAAAAAATAAAAAATAAAAAATAAAAAATAAAAAATAAAAAATAAAAAATAAAAAATAAAAAATAAAAAATAAAAAATAAAAAATAAAAAATAAAAAATAAAAAATAAAAAATAAAAAATAAAAAATAAAAAATAAAAAATAAAAAATAAAAAATAAAAAATAAAAAATAAAAAATAAAAAATAAAAAATAAAAAATAAAAATAAATAAATAAATTAAAAATATAAAAGATAAAAGATAAAAAATAAAAAATAAAAAATAAAAAATAAAAAATAAAAAATAAAAAATAAAAAATAAAAAATAAAAAATAAAAAATAAAAAATAAAAAATAAAAAATAAAAAATAAAAAATAAAAAATAAAAAATAAAAAATAAAAAACAAAAAATAAAAAATAAAAAATAAAAAATAAAAAATAAAAAATAAAAAATAAAAAATAAAAAATAAAAAATAAAAAATAAAAAATAAAAAATAAAAAATAAAAAATAAAAAATAAAAAATAAAAAATAAAAAATAAAAAATAAAAAATAAAAAATAAAAAATAAAAAATAAAAAATAAAAAATAAAAAATAAAAAATAAAAAATAAAAAATAAAAAATAAAAAATAAAAAATAAAAAATAAAAAATAAAAAATAAAAAATAAAAAATAAAAAATAAAAAATAAAAAATAAAAAATAAAAAATAAAAAATAAAAAATAAAAAATAAAAAATAAAAAATTAAAAATTAAAAATTAAAAATAAAAAATTAAAAATAAAAAATAAAAAATAAAAAATAAAAAATAAAAAATAAAAAATAAAAAATAAAAAATAAAAAATAAAAAATAAAAAATAAAAAATAAAAAATAAAAAATAAAAAATAAAAAATAAAAAATAAAAAATAAAAAATAAAAAATAAAAAATAAAAAATAAAAAATAAAAAATAAAAAATAAAAAATAAAAAATAAAAAATAAAAAATAAAAAATAAAAAATAAAAAATAAAAAATAAAAAATAAAAAATAAAAAATAAAAAATAAAAAATAAAAAATAAAAAATAAAAAATAAAAAATAAAAAATAAAAATAAATAAATAAATTAAAAATATAAAAGATAAAAGATAAAAGATAAAAGATAAAAGAGAAAAGATACAAGATAAGATAAAAAAAATAAAAAAAAAAACGGAAGACAAACAACCAAAACATCAAAAATTAAATAAAAAATGAAAGATTCTATGGAGCAACCCTAAAGTATAAGTGCCAAAAAATACAAGTTCTACTTGACTATCCCTAAAGTTGAAGTGCCAAAAAATACAAGTTCAACTTCACTAGCCCTAAAGTAAAAACACCAAAAAATAAAAAAAAGTTCAACTTGATGATCCCAAAAGTAAAATCACCCCCCAAAAAAACAATTTCAACTTGACAGGCCCTAAAATAAAAACACAAGAAAAACAAGTTCAACTTATGTTAAGCTGATCCTATCACAAGAAGTAAAAATACTCCTTATGATGGGATCAGCCCAACACAAGTTGAACTGACTTACCAATTAATTTTCATTTAAAACGCTTGAAATAATGATGTTCAAAATATGATAACCCTTCATATTAATAGAATTCCAAGATCAGAATCAGAACCCAAACCCAAATTATGAAATTAAAATTATGTCTATAAAATAGAATACAAATCAAGTTTATCTTTGAGGTGATCAACCCAACCAGAGGATTTTTTGGAAATCATGGAACATGGTTTGGCAACTATGGGCGGGATTGGAATCAAATCTCCCTTAAGAACAAGCTGGACCCAATTATTATTGTTAAAAAATCAAATGAACTTAGTATCTGATTGTCCTTTCACACCCATTTTCATAGGAGTAAAATTAAAACATGAATCCAATGAAATGAAACATATTGGTCTTCCATAAGTATCAACTATTATTTGACCCATTTCAAGCTTTGAAAGCCATTTCAAGCTTTGAAAGCCATTTCAAGCTTTGAAAGCCATTTCAAGCTTTGAAAGCCATTTCAAAGAGGAAATATTTTCATTGATTTCATTAACATCAAGTCTTTTTTCTATCTTTTAAACATCTTCAATGCTGCCAAGGATCTTAGGATAGAACATCTTATCTTTCCTCAATTTTTCAATCATTTCTTTTTAAAATTTAAACCATCAATGCTCATCATACCCAAGTTATTCAGCAATGAATCTAAATCCACAATTTCCATCACCAACAGGATCCCAACCCTCCCCAAAGATCTTATGTAAGTTCTCAAGTATTTGATTGAGGTAGTTCACTTTTGGTTCTTACAATCAAAAATTAATAAGGCAAAATCCCAGTCTCATTAAATAAATTGATACTCACCAAAGATAAGCTTCTGTTTGCATCCTCTGTTTATTTGTCTTCCTCCTTTGAAAAGAAATCTGATTTCAATGGAATGGACCCTTGTGAACTTTCAGTCTCTTCCACTGAAATATGAAATTCAGATGAAGAATCTTCCTTGCACTACAGAAATCATTTTCCCATAATTCCATTAAAACATAAAAATTAACATTCCTCAAAATAAAAGACTTACAATCTTTTGTCTTTTTTTATTTTGCGTCCTTCTGATTCCCTTTTGCCTCTGAATTCAATTTTCAACGTGTTAAAATCAAGAAGGATCTCTGCATGTAACTGTCAATTGTGGCAAAACCCTACTTGATTGCAAAGCTTTTGGTTCAGGTCTTGTCTTTGATCAATACTTTTCAGTCTTCTGAACCAGGTACTTCAACAGCTTTTGGTGATCTTGTTCAAGATATCCCAAGATCATTGCATTAAGCTTCTCATGTAACTGAGAATTGTTGAGCATTTCATCAAAATTGAACTTCCAAAATTCAAAAGGATCAAGCAATTGTAAATTAAGAATCATCCATCAAAAAGCATTAATCAAAAAGCTTCAATCAAAAAGTGATTTGAACAATCCAACAATCCATCTTAAACCAACTTTCAGATCTATAACTTCAAGGGTTGTAATCCAACCTTCACTGGGGATGAACATCCTCAGGCACAACGGATTCTCTTGATTCTATTAGGTCACCTATCTGTAAAAGTTCAAAAGAGCTTGAGCTCTGATGAATTAAAAGGTAATAAGAAAGGAATGAAAGAGGCTTGTAATGTCAAGCGTCACGTACCTGAGGACAGGAGGAAAAGGGCAATCCGGTTGATTTGGTAAATGAACAGATGAGTCAATTCCACTTGAGAGCAACATGGTTTATATAGACTAAATACATGATTGGCTAACAAGTGGTTGAGTACAAAATGAATAGGCAAAATTAACATATGCAGTTTAAGTGACATGGTAAGTGAAATGCTATGTCTAAACAGTCTGATAGCTATGACTAAACAGTGTGGTAATCACAATACAACAGCACATCCCAGTTATATTTTTCTTGTTTATTTATTACTTTAAGGTCAAAAACAATAAAATCAAATGCATCCAATCAATGATACTCTGAACTCTAGTGAAATTCACATATCTAAAAACTCAAATTCTAACACACCCACTTGACTTGCACTGGAGCAAGGTACAGTCCTAAAAAGGAATCTACCTCTTTTTCTTCAATTAATATAATTTTCTACCAACTGTTTGAATTATTTTACACACAGGTTAGTGAATGATTAATAAGATGCGCTGAATAACTTGTGGACTTCCTGGGGCATATTTGATTTTTAACTACTATCTTAATGATTTCTACTATTTTCTGGAATATTCTTCAGTTCAAATGGTGAATTAATAGTAAGATGCATTGAATTTTTCAAGGTTGGATTTGATTGTGCAGAATAGAAAAAATTGATTTGGATGATTTTTGGAGTTGAGTATTGAAATGATAGTGATAGTTTTATGCCCTAATTCAAACTTCTAACTAGTTTTTTTAATCACATATATTCTAATTGAGATGAGTGTTTGATGAACATTATACACGTGTTTGATGGATGATTGATGATGAAAGAAAGCCTTTTTGCTTGAAAGATGAAGGTGGTTCCTAGGTTTTCTTCTCTCTTGATGGTTTTTAATTGGTTTCTTGGGGTTCTTTGTTGATCAAGAGGAGTATGTCATGACGGGTATTGGTTTAGATGAGGATGATAGAACCTAAGCTGAACATTTGGGTAAATCCAGATTCCAGTCAATCTTGTAATCAGATTTGCTCCTTGAGTAAATCTGATGCCTTGTCTAAGAAGTCCAAGGTTGGTGATGACTGGAGATCAAACAATGGGATTGGAGAAGAAGTGCTTTGGTTGTGGACCAGTCCTCTTTGCAAAATAATTGAGACCAAGAACATTCACTGGAGGTACCTTTAATCCTTCATTTGCTCCTGACAATGGAGGGTGACAACAAAACCAACAAGTTGACTGCCTCCACTTTGGAAAACTTTGATTGATTCTCAAATTGCATTACCAGCCGTGATGACATGGTTGATCTCCGCTTCAGGGTTTGAGAAGACATGCTGATTCAGTGTTTACTGGTCTTGAGGATTGCAAAGTTTGGAAGGGGATCTTTGATGATTTTCTGAAAGATTCAAACATTCGGTTGTTCAATTCTGGTAGATCTTGAGCTGAAAATTTGTTGCATTTGCACCTGTCAAATTATTTGGTCCTTCATCAATCAGATTTGGTCTTCAATTCCGGTAGATGTTGAGCTGAATATTTTTTTTGATTTGCACCCGCCCAATTCTTTGGTCCTTCATCAATTGGATTTGGTCTTTGCCTCTGGTAGGTCTTGATCTGAGAATCCAAAAGGCCTTTGGCATTGCCTAAGCTGAAACTTTTTACTGATTGTTGTTTCCTTTGTCAATGGCATTGGAATAAATATGAAGGTAAGGTTATCATAGTTATTGTCCTAATTCAATTCCAGGTCATCATTGAAGATGGTTGATGGAGATTGATTGGAAGCAACTGGCAATGCTCTTCTTGCTCTCAATTGTTAACATTTGATGGCTCCATTTTTATTGCCTTTTTTATCCTTCCTGAGGTGAATCTTCAAGTACGTTGGGATTGAGTTGAAATTCAAAGATGACCATTGGGGAATGCCCCATCTATCTCACCCCCTTGCCAAAAGGATCAAAAATCAATATCTGCAATGAGACTATTGAAGGCAAACAAGTTTTAATGAAAGAAGGTTGGCTTAGGTTGAGCATAGGCTTGTAACCGTGTAAAATGTAAAAAGAGCTTGAGCTCTAATGAAGTGAAAGGTAATAATAAAGGAATGAAAGAGGCTTGTAACGTCAAGCGTAAACAACCTGAGGACAGGAGGAAAAGGGAACTCTGGTTGATTTGGTAAATGAACAGATGATTCAATTCCACTTGAGAGCACCATGGCTTATATAAACTAAATACATGATTGGCTAAAAAGTGGTTGAGTACAAAATGAATAGGCAAAATTCACATATGCAGTTTAAGTGACATAGTAAGTGAAATTCTATGTCTAAAAAATCTGATTGCTGGTAATCACAATACAACAGCACATTGCAGTTATGTTTTGCTTGTTGATTTAGTAATTGAAGGTTAAAAAAAATAAGATCAAATCAATCCAATAAATGATACTCTGAACTCTAGTGAAATTCACATATATAAAAACTTGAATTCTAACACTATCTAGTGGGAACAGGGCAAACCCATATTTTTGGAGTATGACTTGGTGCACACGTTTCCATCATGGTTGTGTTTTAATTTCTCAAATTTTTCCAGATAAATTTTAATTTCCTCTAAAGAAAACCTTTATCCCAACAGTAACAGTTCAGTGGTAAGAAAATCCTGACCTTATTTGAGAGTTGTAAAGCAATTCTGTGGAGACCCCTTTGGGATTGGGTAAATTTTAGCAAATATCTTTCTGGCAGTCACTTGAGGGGGAATTTAGTACTAAAACTAATAATAAGATAGAGGAATACTAAGTGTGTTTTTGAATTGCCTGCCCCTCTAAGTACTATAGTAGTCTCACAACAATAAAAGAAAAGAGATTGGTGGCTGATTTTCAAATAGAGTTTCTACTATAGTAGTCTCTATCAGACCTAGGACCAATATTTTCAAGCTTGATAAGGAGGAAATGGTGGAACAGATAGGTGACTTGGGGTAATGAAGCTGAGTAAGGGAAGAATCCTTTATCTTTTCTTATCCTTTATATATATTTTTATATTGATTTTATTGGTTAATGATTGATACTCCTTTGATGATACAGGTGATGATTGAATAAAGGTTGAAATGATTGAGCCTATATTTGATAACTGATGGTGATGGAAGTGGATGATGATAGGTGATGATGATGGATAGTGATGATGATGGTTGATGATGGTCAAGGTAGGTGGCGATGATGAATGATGGTCAAGGTAGGTGATGATGATGGATGATGATGATGTTGTATGGTGATGATGAAGATGGATGATGATGATGATGTATAGTGATGATGATGATTGATGATGGTCAAGGTAGGTAATGGTTATGGATGGTGATGATGAGAGTTGGTGGTAATTGATGATGATGATTTTCAAGTTATGGGGACATGGTGGTGATTTTCAAAGTTATGGGGTATTGGGTAAATAATGGTGGTAGTGGATTGTCAAAAGTACGGGTTCTTGGATTGGGTTATAGTCAAAATTATGTGTTGATGATGGTGGATGATCCAGGGTAATGGTGGTGCTTGACGATGATGATGATGGTGATGGTGATGGTGATTGTATGGGATATGGGATTGGTGATGGTCACAGTATGGATTATGGGATAATGGTTGAGGATAGTAAAATTATGGGTTAAGGGTGCCTAGGAGGCATGGTGATTCCTAGGGGGGAGGATGGGGGGATCTTGTGAGACCTGGATGGGGGAGAGAGGCCCTCTATTTATAGAAAATCCTTCCCTCAGGGCTGCCCCTGAGGGTCTCCCTAGTACAGTGAATACAGTTCATGAGGCATTTTGGCTGGTCAGAGGAGGAGGCTGTGCAGGATCTACATGCATGTACACCCTTGCATGCATTTCTGTGCTGCATTGATACAGGTGCCCCCTGCATAAATTATCTTCTGTATAGTGGTGGTTTTTTTATTTGTTTGGTTCTTCATGCAGTTCCTTGCATATATTTCTTATGTATACAGCTGTTTGTTTGGTGCTGCATGCAGTGCCTTGCATATATTTTCTCCTGCATACAGCTGTTGTTTGGTGCTGCATGCAGTGCCTTGCATATATTGCTGTGTATACAGGTGTAGTGATTTGTTTGGTGCTGTATGGGTTGTAATGTATGGTGTATGTACTTGAAGGCATCCAGGGTATGTCCATGAACTTTCACTGATCTGTGACACCTGGTAGGGGTATGGGTAGGTCAGGGTTGATTTGATCTGTATCTTCTAAACCATGAGAGATGGTGGGGTACTTTGGCTGAGTGAACAGGGTTTTTTTTGGTGTAGAATCCAATTTTGAGGTCTTTTGGATGATTGTAGCTGTCCTTATACTAGAAAAATGATTTCAATGACTATAGGCTAGGTTTTGGAGCACCAAAACGCCTGAACTAATTTGATTTGATTTGAAACTGTTCCATCTAGGTTTTTCCAAACATCCAAAATGTTTTCCAAAGAATTTTCAAGGAATTTTTTGAGATTAGAATGGGCTTCCACCCAAGACTTGTTTTATTTCCCAAGTCAGGGTATTTGCAAGTCCAAGCTGTTACAAACGTCTCTTTGATACAGAAGATGTTATTTTCCATAAACTACAGCACATCCTCATGGTCTTCCAAGAAACACTTTATACAAGTCATAACTTCAGTACCCAAAACTAGGAAGATTAACAGTAGAGGCAGTTATTTGCAACTTACTCTGAGTTCCGCATTGTTGACCTTTGCCTCCTCCTTGTTTTTACAGGCCCCATACTTAGCCCTGAGAGACATAAAGCTTTACCACCCTTAAAACTCATTATTTAAGCAAATTTTACAGTTTTCTTGTATTTTTTATACAATTTCCACAAACAACACTGTCTTGTTGACTCAGGGAAACTATGTTCTATAGAAAAAATCAGAGCTTTTTCACGGTCTGTCACAACAAGTTTGGCAAGTTTCTCAGGATCATAAGCCAGCTCCTTTAGTGCTTTTAAAGACCAACTGTTGAAATCAAATTTTTCTCTGGTTATAAAAACAAGAGCTTTTGTGAAATTATTTTGGTTGGCTTTAATTCCTACAACATGAAATAGGGGGATGTTATAATTATTTGTTTCATGAGTCAAATTCAACATAGAAATATGATTGAATTTTTTTCAAAGCTTTAATGACTTGGGGTGGGCCAATAATAGGGCCTCCAAGTGACCCTCTCCACTGAATTTTTTTTGATTAACCCAACCTGAATCACCAAGTTTTTCAAAGAGGACCTCCATAACACTTTTTCCCTTGAGTTCTGAAAGTGCTACCTTTTGCTTAGTGTTATAGATTGTTTGGTCATCAACATACTCCCCCCCATCAATCTTGCTCAATTTTCTTTTCAGTTGAATAGTATTGAGCCCATCATTCATGCCTTCTTTTAAATTCACTAAGGCCACCCCAGAGATTCTCTTGATTTTAGGATTCACTGAGGGGTGTGGAGATGGTTGATGGTTATGTTGATCATTTCTGTAGGGGATTTTCACCAAGGGGTCTGCCTTTGTGTGACTTGCACCAATTAAAAACTTGCATCCAACATTCCTTGTGTGAGTTTTCCTTGAACCTTTGCTGATCAATTACCCAGATTAGGAAACATGTTTATCACAGTCTAAATACACATATTTATCATGCTTTGAGTTGAAACCTGTCAAAGCATAACCAGGCTTCATTTCCCATGTTTGAAAACAGTTTTGTGCCTCTTCCTGATTAGGAAAGGCTCTCACAGGAGGTGGTCAAGTGGATCTGGCCCCAATTAAATGGTTATATCATTGTTCAGTCTCCATCAAATAAAATCTGGCAAAGGCCAGAGTAACATAAATTGTTACTCACCACCAGAGGTCATGTCCATTTGTGAATTTTTTTTTCCTCAATTGTAACGCTAGATGAGGATGCAATTGGGGCTTCCAATGCTTCATTACCTGAATCCTTCTTTTCCGCAGCTTTGTTAATGGCACTATCAATGTAGTCCTTCAAAGCAGACATTTCATAAATAGGAGGGCTTTCCACTATTCCCATAATGCACAAAAAATGCAATGGTACTTCAGCATTCAATCCAAATTTCAATTGAACAACTACAAATTTTGCTAAATTTTGAGTTGAGAAAGATCAAGCTAACCAACTGGCAGTCAAAATTTACTTTTCCGTTGTCCAATGGGCGGTTTGAGAGTGTACTTTGTGGTAAAGGGACAATTTCACAGATTTTTTTGCCAAAGGCAATGATTGTGTTTGCAGTCTCACTTTAGGGTTCAATTTATGACTGCTAGGTGTGTTCCAATAGTCCCAAATATTATGGGTTGATCCCAAGTTTGGGTTGATGGTGTTGGGATATAATCAATCCCACACATGTCTTTATTTCTCTCTGTATTTTCCTATCTGCTTTCTTCTTTGTCTCTTTCTATATTTCCTTTTCTGTTTCTTTCCTTTCTCTTATTTCTATCATAACTCTCTGTGAAATACTCCAAGAAACCCCCACTCAATCTTTTCATTCAATATCTCAAGCGGGCGTCTCATCATTCCTATTATTCAATATACACTCATGTTCCTTTTCATGTCACTCAATCTGTGACACCAGAGTCACTATGTCTACCTGAGGACAGAACTTGAGCTTGGTGGAAGGATTTCTTCTCCCCATCCTTCCACCACTCTCTCTTTCTTCCTATCCTCAGGTATGATCTGTTCTTCAACTCTTCTCTCCTTGTAATCTCCTCTCACTGACTCCTATGAAATCCTATCCTTCCACCACTCTCTCTTTCTGCCTATCCTCAGTGCCCAACAGATGGAACCCAAATGTGGTCCAGGGGGTCCCAAACATTTTGGCACAACCCCTGGGGGTTTGTGTAACCCCATCCACGCATCTTAGTGGTTGTGTACAAGGGGACACAACCCAAAAACACCATTTAAGGGGGTATACAACCCCCCCCCGGGGTCACGCGTGTTTGTAAAAACCCGTTGGAGTCGCATCCAGGGGTTGCGCATGTTTGGAGCAACCAATTTGATGTGTGTATGGGCCCCCACATGTCAAATGGGCCATGTAGGGCCCTACACAACTCCCACACAACTGGGGGTTGTGAATTTACCATCACCCATCTATATATACATATATATATATATATTTATTTAAAAAATATCCACAGATTGGAGCTGGAGATAGGAAGATTGTCAAGAAGGAATGAAATGTTGAATTTTACAGGTGCATGATTAGTTCAGCAGTGCAAAAAGGCATTCTAATCTTTCCTGTTGATAATATATTTTTTGTCTATTATTTAAAAGTGCAAGTTATGATACCATTGGGGGGATATTATCATATTTTTTTCATCATTGTAAATAATCACAGAGAAATCTTCAAAACACATTATTCTGAATTTATTCTATTTTTCTTGGGAGTCAGCTAGTGTGTAGAATATAGTTTGCTGCAGAGGTATGAATCTTCATAATAGCTATAACAGTACCTTGGGAATTTTGGATTGAGAGGATTGAGGAACTTAGTGCTGTTAAAATCCAAATCCAATTCCTTTTTTCTTCTTATTTTTACATTGAGACTCTCCATTGTTCAAGCCTATTAGCTATGTTCACCAAAAACTCAAAACACAACCATTTTATGGACCCATGGATGTAGACACACCAATTCAACCAAGACCCAAAACTAAACTCAAGCAAACTTTCATCTGCTCAACTGGGCAATAGAGGTGCAACAGATCAAAATCACCTTCTTACCAATTGCTACCTGAAGCCTTCAAAAAACTCATTATATCAAGAAGAACCCGGCTCAGGCTCATTGAAAAATCAAATTCAAGAAGCCAGCTTGAACAATGTAAGATGATAAACTGCCAACTGCAAAATCAGAAAACTCATCCCTAAATTCCTTTTCAGTCCAACCAAGGCGCTTCAACTACTCTTTGATCAATCATCCACTGAAATTGCCCATTATATCTCTGGCTATGAGTAAATTTCCATCTCCTGTTAACAGTCTCACCAGACTGTCACTAACCCATCTGTCTATCTCAGACTCTTAATTCTTTGTCTCTTCAGCTATATCTTATCTCACAACTCACAGCTACTAGAAAAATTTACCATTTTGGTTGTTAATCATGTTCTCCCAAGTTTCTAAGTTTCTTCAATTCCTCTCAAAGCTCACACAACTGTTTCTGAAATGCAAAATCAGTTTTTCCAGGGGGGAAAGGAGGCACATTCTAGCATGTGCCTCCCTGTAATGTTGGTGTTACTGAAAGAAATAACTCTGGTGTAACTGGAGGTTAAGCAAACCATATCTTCAAAATAAAAAACATGTAACTCTTTCCCAACCAAAATCAAATTCAGTTCTAATTCTGGTACAATGCACATGCATCTCAGGTTTGAAAAAGGCCATTGGCTTCAAATTTCAATTCAATTAAATTAAGGCAGACAATAAAAAATTAATCATAATTATAAAAAATAATCATCTTGGTTGTTCCCACAACAGGGCCTTGAATGCATTCTATCATGCCAAAACCATTAGACTGTTTTTTGAATTGATGCTTTTCTTTGGATTTACTGTCCAAGTACTCAATTTTATAATTGAAAATACTGGTGTGGTGGTTATTTATACACACAAATGAAAGTAGGCTTAGCAGGCAACATTTAACCCCAGAGGCTTAGCAGTGTGGGTGGACAGTCCCCAGAACAATAGGTTTGGAAAAGAATTTTTGTGTATTTTCTATTCCAGTAGAAAAGCTTAGGCTCAGTATTTGTGCAGTGCCTGTTTTGGCAGCACAATAGTTTTTGCCTTTTGCAGAAAAATGGTCAAAGACTTACCTTTTTTGGATGATGATCATGTTCAAACATAAATTTCCCTCCATGATCATGGATTTAGAAATGCAGAAGAAAGTGGATGTATCCAAGGACTGGCTATAGGTTATTCACTAAGGATGGGGAGTATAAGTAATTTTTGGTAGAATCAACACTAAATTCAAAGAGCAACATGCAGATTGTTGGGGATCCATAAGGAATTTTGTCAAGGATCTTTTGTTATGTTGCATGTGGGATCAAGGGTGATCCACTAAGTAAGATCAATGGTGATCTGTCATTAGTAATGCATTGGCGCAAATTGATTGGTAGGGTTATTGTTGGGATTACTGCTCTTTCATCCCTAATCCCATGTAGTTTGTTCTTATTTCTTTCATTCTTTTCTGTCTGTTCTGTTCTTAATCATCTCTATTTTCTATTCTCCTCCACCTCTTCTGTTCCCTGTCATTCCCATCATAGTGTGACACTCAAAACTCATCCCCACTCAGTTGTCCTTACTCATTGTCACACGCGTGCGCTCTGTTTCCAATTCTCATATGTTCACTAACCATGTCACGTTCTTGTGACATGTCTATCACTGTGTCCACCTGAGGACAGAGCTCAAGACTGGTGGAAGGATTTCCTTTCCTCATCCTTCTACCTATTGTCTCCTCTCTGAATTTCCTCAGGTGAGTAATGTTGTTCTTATGTTTCTTTCTCTCTGACTGATGTGTGTGAAATCCATCCTTCTACCTATTGTCTCCTCTCTTAATTTCCTCAGCCCAACAGTTTATGAGCCCAGAGACGCCCGACAATCTCAACTACTAAACAAATCAACCACTGTAGAAGGATCCGGCACAATTGTGTCAAAAGAAACGATTAGACATGGAAGACGGACACAATGGTCATCCAGTCCTTAAAACCCCCTCCATTCTCCCTCTCAATTCACCTGGATCAGATTCAAACTATCTTGACTGGTCAATGATCTTACAAATCCATTTTCAAGCAACCGGTGTAGGATATCTGCTTACCAACGACAGTACAAAACCTAACCCAGAAACGTGGACTAAAGACAATTTAGCGTTATGCTCAGTCATATCAAGATTGATCAATCCCTCAAATTTTCAATTCATACAAAAGCATGAAGAAAGCGCCATCGGAATGTGGAACACTCTACGTGATGCACACCAAGACAACTCTTCCGGCGTACAAATGTATTGGTTAAGAAAACTCCTTCTGACAAAACTTAACAACAAG
This sequence comes from Puccinia polysora, assembly GCA_025617555.3. Lineage (NCBI taxonomy): Eukaryota > Fungi > Basidiomycota > Pucciniomycetes > Pucciniales > Pucciniaceae > Puccinia > Puccinia polysora. Next base: position 12,106,636 of record CM062640.1, on the reverse strand, counting down.
GAAATGACCACTCATCTCTTGTAAATAACCTCCTACGGTGAAAAACTGGCCTCCTTGATTACCACTGAAAACCCTCTCACCGCGGATGACCTCCTATCTACGGCCATCCTACTCTCTCTCCCTGACAACTGGCTAGCGTGCGTGTCAAGCATGATGAATGAGGAATCAGTCCCATCATCTAAGCTCATCAATGCACTCAAACAGGAGCACTTAAGAAGACAAACCAGAAATGAAGATCTCTTAGCTGCCAATCTGGCGAAGCAAACACATTTGAACTTTCCCAAGGCATCAACCCGACAAGACAATAATACTCAGAATCCAGCGAAAGTCTACTACTGCACCAACTGCAAGGCCAAGGGACATTCTTTTGCAAGATGCCCCAAGGTCCTTGAAGCTCTTGCTATCTCCAAAATAAACAAGCAACAAAATCGAGTCAAACCAACAAACTCAAACAGTCACAAAGCCAACATTACAAAGGCCGATCAAAACACTGAACCTAATGACGAGGACGACTTCTCTGATTTGGAAATTGTTGTCCACGCCAGATATGCCTCATGTAACCTTACCCAAACAAATGCAAATGAATCCAGACATGTTGACTTCAACCTTGATTCCGGATGTTCACTTTCTATGACACCTCACGCGTGGCAACTTGACTCTCTGAAATCAAAATCAATCTCCATCCAACTGGCCGACGGCTCATCAATCACCTCTATCAAAGAAGGATCCATGTCCCTGCTGGTTGGTAAGATTAAGGCACTTCTGGTGCCAAACCTTCATGAACCCCTTATGTTGATTTCAAGTATCTGCGACGCTGGCTTTCAAGTCATTTTCACATCCACAGGATGCGAAATACGTTGTGGTGACCAATCCGGGTCACCACGGAAAAAAAAAAAAATATATATATATATATATTTTTTGGTTGTACCCCTATGGGTACCTTCATTTCCCCCCATCTCTCAACTTCTTCCTGTCCTAGCGGTCTAGGACAGGCCTCTTGCTTGTCTCTCCGCTTTGATCCCCCCCCTTCCTATGTTCAACTCCCACTTGTTGCGCTCGCGGCCCTGACTTTTGGCGACGCGAGCGATCGTCGAACCACCTTTGACGATCCCTTCTCCTCCTCCCATGACCCTGACCATCACTATCATCCTTCCAACCTCCATCCCACTCGCTCATCAACCTCATTGTTTGACCAAAAACCATGCCTACCTAACCCAACCAACGACTCCCTTCCTCAACTCATCCCATCGATCCCAATCACAAGGCTAGTAGTAGTAGTCCTAGTAGTAGTAGGCGCCATAGTAGTAGCAGTCCACTCCTACCCTTCAATCTCATCATCCCAAATCAGAAGCAGCAGCAGCATCATCATCATCATTACCCCCTCAAATCCAACCTGAGCCCATCTAGTAGTCACCGATCACCATCACCACTCGATCGATTATCAACCATCACCTCATCCAACGATCCCAATCCCTATCATCACCAGCAGCAAACTCCATCCTACGCCCATCATCCAATCCAACCGACAACCGCGAGCGACCGCTCGCAGCCGTCGGAACCTTCACCCCGTTGTCGCCGCCAATTGGGCGGCAACAGCCATTGTTGACACCCTCGACCGCTGTCGCGGGTGTCCATCTGGTTGCCGCGGTCATTCTCGACGCGGGTGACATTTTTTTTTCCCCTCTCATGTTATTTTTTTATTTTATTTTATTTTTTTTTATTTATTTATGTTTTCATTTTTCCGCACCTATTTGTAGTATCACTTGTACATAGTATACAGGGCCTCATGTCTATAAAAGGAGGGGCTCTCCCCTGCCTTTTGATCCAAGAAATCCAGCATCCAATCCCCTCATCATCATAATCAAATTTATCCGTGGGCATCCTTCCCACTTATCTGAGCAAATTATCCGGGTATATCCATGATTGCCCCCTGATCCTTTGAGCCTCCATACTCAAACTCTGTCCCCTGTGACCTTGATCATTATCACCAACCAATAGCCTTGCTGGTTGAAGAAGAATTCCTGTCTGAATTCTTGAGTGTGTTATACCACTCTGATCCCTTTTTCCGACCATACTGGTCTTGATCTCACCTTGATCATCTTTCTGGAGCCAATCAAGTTTGATTGAAGAGGTTTTATTAAGCTTAAAACCTGGAGTGTTATACCTCCCTTCTTCTTTAAGGTTGAATTTCGCCACGCTATTCTTGAGTCCCTTGAGAAGTGTTGGGATATTCTTGCTCAAATTTGTTATTGATTTGCTTCTAGAGCTTCATAAACAAATTTCTTTTGTTTTGTTCAGCCTCCCACAGTTATCTGGTACCCTTCAAGCGCTTGATTGCGGAGAGTTGGGCAGGTTCATTGAGAACCTGGAGGTTGGTTGGGATTGAGTTGATCTTTCCTAATCAGCTGCTGACGACCAGAGTTATTAGCTTGTGGGCGTTGTTACTTACAACTGCCTTGTTCTATTGAACTCTGAACAAACCTTGACTTATTTGTTCAAGTCTTTACCTGCACCATCTTGCCTCAGATAGTGTTGTTTCCATTGCTACCGACAGCTCTTATCCTCTTCCCTTACTTTGATTTCTCATCCATAAGGTTCTGGACCTTGATTCCCGTTACATTTAAATATTATTTTAACTCCTAGGAGGGCAGCCTAAACAGCACCTTTCCCCTCCACAGAACTGCCACGGCTTAGCACTGTTTGGAGTCTTACAACGTCAACAAGAATCATCAACCAAGGATACACCTATCACCTTCCAAGGATATTGGAGAGGGAATCTTTATTATCTTCCACGTAAATTTGTGAGCCATCGGGAGACAGCTCTATCAAAGTGCTCCAACTTTCCTGATGACAGTCTCTTTGGTTATCACAGTAGATTTTCTCATCTTAACTTGAAGTCACTCAGAAAACTACTCAAAACTCTCAAGATCACTCCAACATCCAACAACAAACTTTCAGTCCAACAGTGCCCCACCTGCATCAAATCCAAAATGTCACAAAACCCTTTTCATTCAAGACTCAGCTATTGATCCAAAACCCCTGGCGAGATCATACACTCAGATCTGTGCGGTTTTGAAGCAAACTCCAGAGAAGGTTTTAGATATTTCATCACTTTCATTGACAATTGCTCCAAGGCCCTTTTTGCCTATCCTCTACAGTCCAAGTCAGACGCTCCAAACTCCATTAAATTGTTCATCTCATTCTTTGAAGCTCATTATCACCATCCAGTTCTTTCACTACGCACCGATAACGGAGGCAAATACGTGAACGCCAAATTACAAGAGTTTCTTTTGTCCAAGGGCATCCGTCACAAGCCAGGGCCTCCTCACTCTCCTCAGATTAACGGAGTTGCTGAGCGCTCTAACCAAACCATTCTCAATCTTATTCAATGCTCTCTTTCTTCCTCTCATCTACCAAAGTCGTACTGGGCCGATGCACTGCGCCATTCCCTTTTTGCTTTCAATTCCTATCCCTGCAAAACACCTCACGGCTTTGTCTTGCCAAACTCCATTCTCCGACACACCAACTTTCCCCCTTCCTATCTTCATCCCTTTGGCTGTCTCGTGTGGTATAAGGTCCCCAAGGCTAACCAATCCAAACTTGACCCAAAAGGCCGTAAGGCAATTCTCCTGTCTTATCTTTCCAACAGTAATGGATATTGTCTTCTGGATCTTGAAAACCGCAAAGTCATCAAGTCCAGGGACATTATTTTCAACGACACTGCTTTCCCTTACTCCGAATCTTGTAAATCCATTCCCTCCTCGACTCCTGCTGATAATCCCATCAAGTTTCCCTGGCCAGCTGTCCTCCCATTTCCTGAATCTCCTCCACACACCGTCAACACACCATCAACCACCAACACCTCCCAACCTGTCCCTCCCCCCTCCCCTCCTGCTAATCTTCTTACCCCTGCTCATCCTGCTGTCCCTCTCCTTTCATCTCCCGTTCCATCCCATACAGATGCTTCCCCCTTGCCCACCGTTCACTTCAGACCCTCTCTTTCTGCTCCGCGATCCAGATCATCTTCCTCTTCCAACAGCTTGGTTTTCCCCCCCCTCTTTCTCCCTCATCCGTCCTGTCCTCACATCATTCCCCTCCCCATGTTCTCTCTCCGTAGTCTCCCCCCTGTCCTTCCCCAGTTCTCCCTTCTCTCCCTCCACCACCTGCTCTGCTCTCTCTGACTGCCCTGCCGTCCACACCCTTTCTGCTCTCCTCCTCCCCTCCGTCGGCGTCCCCTCTCCCCGCTCCACGCCGCTCCTCCAGAATCTCTCGTCCAACTTCCCGGTTCAGCAACTACTCGCGCTTTGCCTCAGTTAAAGACAATATCCTAGCCCTGAAGACCTGGAAACAACTGATGAAGAATCCTCATTGGTCCAGGTGGATGCTCTTGGCTCACAAAGAAATTTCTTCCTTGCATGTTATGAACACCTGGAAGCTTGTTCCTCCTCCAAAAGGCCAAAAGATTATTCGGTGCAAGTGGATTTTTAAGGTAAAACAGAAGGCTGACAGCTTGATCATCAAGCTCAAAGCTTGCCTCGTCGCGATGGGTTACACTCAGGTCCATGGGCTCGACTTCTCCAAAGTGTTTGCTCCAACTCTCCGCCTCAAGATGCTTTGACTTCTCCTCAGCCTTCTTGGCACCAAAGGATGGGTTGGCCGTCAAGTCAATTTCAAGACAGCATTTCTAAACGGCCACCTTGATGAACAGGTCTACATGTCTCAACCGCCGGGCTTCAAGGATCCACTACACCCCGACTGGGTGTGCAAAGTCTCAAGGGCAATCTACAGCTTAAGACAATCACCCCGGCAATGGAATGTAAAACTCAATGCCGCCCTCCTCTCCATTGGCCTGACCAGGTCCTCCTACAACCCCTCTCTATACTTCCAGCTACGGGATGGAGTGCTTGTAGGTGCTGTCACTGCTCACATGGACAATCTAGCAGTCGTGGGGACCCCCAATTTCGTCTTGCCTTTCATTAAAGGCATCGGAAAGTGCTTCACGATTGGATCTGACAAAGATCTCTCACTCTTTCTGTCCATATCCATCCTGCTTGACCGCAAGTCTGGTACGGTTTCCATTGGGCAACAGCACTATATCAGCTCAGTTGCCTCCACTTTTCTCCCATTGGTCTCCCCTCCCGTCATCTCACCCACGAGTGCAACTTTCAAGTCTCTGGTGAAGCGTAAGGTTGACGTTCCGCCTGCCCCTCCCCAATACAACCAGTTCGTTGGCTTGCTTCTTTGGATTTCCCAATGCACTCGCCCAGACGTGTTGTTTGCAGTGAACAAACTTTTGCAGTTCCTTCAAGATGCCTCCATCAACCACTGGAATGCGGCACTCAGGGTTCTTTGATATCTCTCCGCCACCAAAACCATGACGCTGACTCTTGGAGGCTCTCACCTCACTCTCACCGGCTTCGCCAACTCGGACTGGGCCAAAGATTGTGACAATTGTTGCTCTGTTTCAGGTTGCGTCTTTCGCGTAGGGTCCGGCTCAATCTCCTGGAGGTCCAAGAAGCAACCAACCGTTTCGCTGTCAAGCTCGGAGGCGGAATATAAAGCCCTATCAGACTGCTGCAAGGAGGGGCTGTGGCTGCAAAACGTAATGGTCGAACTACAAATCCGCAACTCCAGTCCAGTTCCCCTCTACGTCGAAAACAAAGGCGCTGAGGCTCTGGCGAAGAACCCCGAACATCACTCTTGCACCAAACACATCGACGCGCGACATCATTTCATCCGAGAATGTGTGGCTCAGGGCGTCTTCACCGTTCATCATGTGGGGACAAAGAAAATGATTGCGGATATGCTAACCAAACCGCTAACTCGGGTCCTCCTCAAAGCTCATCAAGCCCTGTTTGGCCTCACCGCGGGTGGTTAGCAAGGGGGGGTGTTGGGATTACTGCTCTTTCATCCCTAATCCCATGTATTTTCTTATTATTTCTTTCATTCTTTTCTGTCTGTTCTGTTCTTAATCATCTCTATTTTCTATTCTCCTCCACCTCTTCTGTTCCCTGTCATTCCCATCATAGTGTGACACTCAAAACTCATCCCCACTCAGTTGTCCTTACTCATTGTCACACGTGTGCGCTCTGTTTCCAATTCTCATATGTTCACTAACCATGTCACGTTCTTGTGACATGTCTATCACTGTGTCTACCTGAGGACAGAGCTCGAGACTGGTGGAAGGATTTCCTTTCCTCATCCTTCTACCTATTTTCTCCTCTCTGAATTTCCTCAGGTGAGTAATGTTGTTCTTATGTTTCTTTCTCTCTGACTGATGTGTGTGAAATCCATCCTTCTACCTATTTTCTCCTCTCTGAATTTCCTCAGCCCAACAGTTATTGGAGATTACAATAGTATTATGAAATCTATTCTATGCAGATGGATAAGCTAGGGAGATCAGGGCTAATATTTATCCGGATCATTGTGGAATGCATGGGAGGCGGATTGGAGGAAAAGTCATTCTTTTTCTTACTACTTTTTTTTCAGAATTGTGCTTTTGGGTTGTAAATAAAAGGGGAATTTTTCTTTATTGTATAAGTGGGGAAAGTATTGTATAATTGGAGTTTGGCATATTACCTTTTGAAAAAATTCTTTTTTCATTGTAGACTATTGGAGTATATTTTTTTGTCTCTGCTGAACACAATGGTCTTAAGAAACGTCTCTTTGAGTTAGCTAGGAGTAATTTCAGCAAATAGTTCAAGTGCAGATATTTTTGGGGATTCCGCAATAGTTTATTACTGTTATTTCATCACAAGTTAGTCTAGGGAGCTTTTGTAGGATGGAGAGCAGCAGTTTAGGAGTCTATTCTGGTGCAGAGCAGGTATAGTAACTAAATGGGCTAGAGAAGTATCCAGTACCAGTGTGGGATTGGTGCATAAATTATTGTAGCACATAATTTCTATCCACAAAGTTGGGGGTCTGGCCTTTAAAGTCCTTCATCTTGTTAAATACCATGACACCCAGGGCGTGATTCAAATTTACTGTTTGTTTCTTATTATTTATTATGGGATCCATGATGATTGGCAATTTCAAGCCTAGAATTAGCGGGATCTCTCTTCCCACTCATCAGCCAGTGGGGGAAGCAGGTGCTACATACCAGAAACCTCTGCATCAAACCATGAGTCTGGTAGGTTAGCCCCTAACAGCAACCACCAGAGGGAAATTGACATATGAGCTGCTGGAGGAAAATCCAAACGTTAGTGGAGAAAATATCCAACCAATGCAGGAGGTCAAGAGAAGTAGCAAGGAGGATTTACTGAACAGATCACCTGGTTTCCCTAACCTTGAAGGAGCTGGCGGCTGTTTCTCTTGTGATGGCAGAAAAGATGGTCCTGGCCTTCAAGCAGTATGCGGGGAATAAAGGGGAAAACCAAAACCCAAGGATGAGGCAAAGGTCAATTCTCTGAACGCAGTATTGGAGAATCTTGGAGTGGAGGGAGAAATGATGTTCCCTTTGGGATATTTGGAGATGCAGATAGGGGCTGAGAAATTTTGTGCCATGGTGGATAGTGGCTTGATAGTCAAAATCCTCCCGTCTTGGTTGGCAAACAATGTTGGCTTGGTCTGGCATAAGGCAAATATTGGGTTGCAGACCTTGGGAGGATTTGAATGCATGGTGGAAGGATTAGTGGAGAGGGATATGAAAGAAGTTGCAAAGGTATGGTGGAAGGAGTAGTGGAGAGGGAGATGACAGAAGTGGCAAAGTTGTTGGCTCTGCTATCATATTTGGTGGCAATTGAAACAGAGGTCATTCTGCAGAGGCCATTCCTTTTTGCATTCCATGTGTTTCTTGGCTTTAGGCTGGAAACCAGGTAAGAACTACTTCCTGTTGCCAACTCTGGGTGCAAGTGCTACAAAACTACCGTTTTTTGACCAGAGAGCAGAGGATTGGAATATTGGTTCATGTGTCGGCATATGAACGGCGGGCATGAGGAGCCTCTGGTGGAGAATTTTTAGATTTTGGAAAAGTAAAATGTGCGGGGACGGCTCTTTCTTTGTGCTGACACTCAACCAACAAGGAGAAAGGGAAAACGGCCACTGCTCAGTGCGGGGTTCTTTGGGAAGAATGGAAGAAAGTGGAAATTAGTGTGGTGGCTATAGGTGCAGGGCTAGGAAAAAAAGTGAGAACTTCCTTGTATGTGCCTCCAATGGGTGTCAGCACAAGGATCTACCCTTGTGCCACATTTGTGAGAAAACTGGGGTTTGTTTGAGGTTGACAATTACAGGTGGAGAATACAGGAAACAGAGCAAGTCTAATTTAGGTTTGCTCTTACAGAGGAAAATATAAGCCAGTAGCAAATAAGTTGCGGCCACAAAAAAAAGCAATGATGCAATATTTGAACCCTCAAATGAAGCCAATGAAGGGGTTGCGGGACCAATATAAGTTTCTGCTAAATCAAACAGAATTGGGGACAGATGGAGCAGGCATAATTGAGGAGCAGATGTTGGAGCTTAACTTTGGAACTGAAAGGTGTCTTAGTAAGGAGGAGATTGGATTTTTGCAGGCAGTGATTGTCATGAGGAGCAAGGCATTAGCCTTTTTTTCAGAGGAGAGGGGTTTGTTGAAGCACAAAATAGTGGACCCCTAACAGATTCTGAATGTTCACCACAAGCCATGACAGATTAAGCCAATTCCTATTCCGGCAGCAATTTGGGATCAGTTTATGGATTTGGTACAGGAGGAATTGCCAATCCAATATTTGTACAAACCTTCTTGCTCTAGTTATTCCAGTCCAATTTTTTCAGTGCTAAAACAGGATGGGAGGAGTTTGTGTACTATTCACAACTTTCCAAAGCTCAACTTGGTCACCATCAGGGATGCAGGGTTACCTCCACAGGTGGAAAAGTTTGTGGAGAACATGACAGGAAGGGTCTGCTACGGGTTGGTAGATGTCATGGGGGGGTATGATCAGCAGGAGCTACATGCAGAGTCTTGCCCAATGATGGCATTTGAGATGCAAGTGGGGCAACTTCAGTTGACTAGGCTTCTGCAAGGAGTGAAAAATGAAGTGGCGGTTTACCATGCGCAGATGAATTTTATTCTGCAGGAAAATTTTCCAGAGATATTTTGGATATTCATTGAAAATGCGGGAAGCAAGGGGCCTAGGAGGAATCATGGTGGAGAGACCATTTAGGGTAACTCAGGGATATGGCTGCTTGTTTGGGAATATGCACAGACTTTTGAGAGGATCCTGTTGCTGATCAAGGAAGCAGGATTGACCATCTAAGTTAAAAATGTTTGTAGTATGCGTTCTGGCCTTAGAGGTCCTTGGGAACAAGGTATCCCCAAAAGGGAGATGTATAACTAACACTAAAGTCAACAAGGCACTTGATGGGCCTACCCCCCAAAATTCTAATTATGTCTCTCAGTTCTTAGTTCTGTGCTGGTGGGTGCGGATCTTTATTGAGAAATTTGCAGAGATAGCAAGTCCAATCCCTAGGTTGATTTGGAAAGGCGCCAAGTGGAACTGGACCAACAAATGCAATCACCTGTTCCAGGAGTTGAAGCAGATTTTTGGGCAGCAGATTTTTTTGAAGTATTTGGACTATGAGAAGGGTGGTCTAGAAACTCCAAGGGATAATGGGATTATTTATCAAATTTCTTGCTGGAAGTCACTAGAAGGGGAATTTATTTTACTACTAATCTTGAAGAGATAGAGGTAACCTAAGATGGTTTGAATTGCCTGCCTGTCTGAGCTATAATAAGTCTGGAGAATAATTTTGTTTTATTAATTGCTAATTTTCTTTGAGACTTAAAATAGGTCTCTAATCAGACCTAAATTAACTATTAATAGAAAATTTTTTAGGAATTTCAAGACTATTCAAAGTTGGATTGTGTCAGCTCTCTGAAAACAGGAACCTTGCAGTCCTTTAGCTACAGAGAGTGATAAAAATGCTGGAATAATAATAATTATTATTATTCCAAAAATAAACACTTAGAAGCTCAAATAAAATATATAATAAGAGCAGTTGCAAGGTTTAAATGGTTTGGTAATAAATATTTTTCAATATAATATAAAAGAGGGGCCACAGTATTATACTACCGGGGATCTTTACAGACTAGCAACCTCTCTTCAAGGGGCCTCCTGTAGCAGTTTAAGAACCTTGGAATGAAGATGGGTGCCTTAGAAAGGACTTATTCCACTAATGGCCAGGCGTAACAGCACAAATGGCCAAGACAGGAAGGGAAACACTCACTCTGAGCACTTTACCACAAGAATCCTGAAATAATTGGAAGGGTTTCAGAGCAGATGGGATGGATTGCTTGACTAAACTTCAAGGGTTGATTGGTTAATAAGAATAAATAATACTACTACAGACTAAGTCATAAATCACTTGCTTATCTTCATATAAGCAATTGATCAACAATGACACGGTGTCTGATTGATAATAATAATTCTTGGTAAACTGATTAACTCCTGGAATAATGGATCCAAAGAGGTCTTTATAAATACCTTTTGGGGTGATTTTTGAGCTTCTCAGGGCACGTAGAGAGAGTTCTGCTTGTGGGCTGAGGCTGGCAAGCCGGTCAGGGCAAGGTTGGCACTTCCACCTGGTGCTGTCAATCAGCTGACCTTAGATCTTCTGGATTTCTGTACTATTTTAGCCACAGGATCTGTTAATCTGTTATGGTGTAAATTTGATCATTCTGTACTCATCCTTAATTTGTACTATTGGTATTGCTTTAGAGCGGGCAGATGTGGATGTTCACTGATGTTTCATTATCTGCTGATCACGTAGATGATTTTTAATAATTTTTATGAACACTCCTTGTAGTGTTTTGTGGTCTTCAAAGATCAGGGTCAGTGATTTATGTGGTAATCCTTGATCTTTGATTTATTATTAAAAAAATGTTCTAAACTTAATTTTCATTAATTTTATTTAAGTTTTCATCTTTTTGGATCACTAGTAATGCATATGTCAATTTGTTACATATGATAGGCAACTCTAACTAGGTTGTAGCTCTCCTGAGCGGTACCTGGTTGTCAGATTAGTCACGACTGATCCAGACGCGGGGATCAGTTAGTGCAGATGCGTGCGGGGTAGGATTGGCTGCATGCGTTGCAGAGTTAGCTGCGCGCGGGTCTCTAGTACGCAGGAATCTGCTACTACAAGTACGTAGGGATATGTAATGATGCGGGGCTGCGCGCAGGAATTGTGAGATAACACATTTCTGCGTGTAAATCCTAAAATATACACAACACCTCAATTCTGAGTGAATTTTAGGTGTAAACCCTATACGTGACAACAAGTGTGAAATTTCTAGAATGGCCAAAAAGTGCCATACTGGTGTTGTAATTTTTAGTACTTTTCTTTTTAATTATTTTAAAAATGTAAGGACTTGGAATTCAAGGGTGGGGTCAGTGAGTGACCCTACCTAATTTTGGGTGAGGAATCCATTTCTTCAATAATATTTATGGATTTCTCACTCCTTATTTTGTTAATTGAGATATTCTTATTTTTCATAGTTTTGTGTTGCTATTGACAGGTTGCTCTGTACATATTAGCAAGCTGACAGATTGGATTATTGGCAAGCTTCCACCAATTAATAATCAAGAATTTTTGACTTTTTCTGACTATTTTTTCCAAATTCCAATCAAAGGATTTAAGGGTTGACTAACAGGTTTTTAACCAGTTGGAGGACCCAAAGATAGGTTTTACCACAGGGAGCTGGGCGGAAAAAAGCTTGGTTGGTTTTTCTGTTGTGCTCCTCCTATTTTATGAATTTACTAATCTCAAATCAATGGTTTTTTCTCTTAATGATAGGTGCTGAATAACAGTTCTTTTCTCAAGAACCCTTCTTCAAGAACACCTGGGGTTGGTTCAGAAGGTCAATGATAATTTCATGTATGATCCTTTATTTCCTTTTAACTTGATTCTAATTCACTGAAAAGCTGGTACTGATCAGGCAGAGGCCATAGATCTTAGGGTTTGTAAATAATAGGGGGAAGATGCCATGCTTGAGGCAGATTCCATGCTAGACAACTTTGATAGGGCAAAAGAGCCCCCCTTAAATAGACAAATACTTCCTCAGGACATGGTAAGGGCTCCCCTGAGTGCGGTTCTGAGCCTCTCTCTGCACTGTTGAAGCACAGGAGGGTAAAGTTGCATGAGACCAATAATTCTGGTGAGAAAACGTGTAAATGAGATTGAGAGATATCTGTATTTTTTAGTATAATTTTGATATTCAGGCTAAGATATGAGATATTGGATAAGAATGCTGATATATGGAAGCTTCTGAGTGCTTATCTTGTATAAAAAATGATGCAGAAGTTCCCGGCAGCTTCAGTTAATTTTGCTGGTTGGGAAAAGCACAAAACATGCTTGGCAGCTGCAAGCCCTCTTTGGTAACTGAAATTGTATGACTTGTATGTGTTAAAATATGTATGCACTTACGTGTGTGCTACATGTAAGTGTAATCCAAATGGAATGCAAATATGGACCTCTGCGGCCCATTTGACACTCACACGGACCATACGGGCCTGTGTGGATGTCACGGATTTGGGAAACTGGCCTAAAAACACGTGAAACAGGCTCATTGGTACAAGGGCCCTAATGGGCCCGGTGAGGTATATGGGCAAATACAGCCAGATGGGCTTGTATGGGCATAATTGGATCCAAGGTTTATTTTGGACATACTTGGCCAGACAGGCTGGCCCACCAAAGTATGGTTTACTTTGTTTTTGGGCTTGGGGCGGCCCATTGAGGCCGCCACCCATGTTGCGGCCTGGTTGGGGCTGCTGCCCGTGTCGCAGCCCACTTGGGGCCGCTGTTTTGGCTTACAGGGCCCGAAGGCCCGCGTGGGGCCGTTGTAGGGGGCAGGAGGACTCAAAATGGAGCCCCCCCGCCCCGGTCGCGGCTGTTGAGCCCGTCGCGGCTGGGGGGCTGGAGGCCCCGGCTCCTCCCCCTCCCCTTGCTTGCCATTGCAAGGAGGAGAGGGAGGGCTGGCTGGATGGAACCAGCCAGCAACCGGTTGCAAGGAGCAACCAGTCATGGTGGGCGGGACTTGATCACCCCCCACCAAAAGGTGTGGCTAGGCTGGTTGCATCAAGGTGACCGGCGGTGGGGGCGAATTGACCACCCTCCCACCATCAAAGGGGCGCTCTCCCCCCCCTTTACCAAGGGGGAGGAGCAACGGGCTGGAGGGGACCTGACCACCCCCCAGCCCACCTACCATAGCAATGCCCTGGGGGTATTGACCCCCAGGGCCCCTTTAAGGGGGATTTGACCGCCCCCTCCAGGGATCTGTGAGAAGGAGAGGGGGACAGCATGTCCGCTGGTCACACCCCCCCCCCCCCCATGTGTGTCTGAGACCGGACCCAGGTGTGTCCTGGGTCCCTCCTGACCATTTGTATGGCCAGGGGCTGGTAGCATGAGGCAACCAGCCAGCATGTGAGGTAACAAGCTGGTTTTAATAGACAACCAGCCAGGGTTCTGAACAGCTAAGGGGCTGGTTCAGCCCCCTTGAGGTGGAAACACCAGAAATAACCGGAATAGGCTGGTTGTAAGGGTACAGGGACTGATGCCATGTGGGCTGATGTAGCCCAAACCAAGTAACAAGGCCTGTAGAGCCGTAGAGCTCTTTTGGGGATGAAAATTTGCCTTTTGGCTTGTTGTATCATGGGCTCACAAGAGGCCAATCTTTTTTACTTAAGAAGCTCTTCTCCCTGCTGTTTTCCATCATCCATTTATCATCCAATTGAATTCATCACCAATATCATCCAAAGTATTGCCCAATTGTGAGATCCCATCAGCAATTCTTGACACAAGGTGTCCAGCATTTCTTTTGCTTTAAATACTGCTCATTTGCCTAAGCTAATTTCTGGCCATAATTATAACAGTATGGTTGAATTGGTGGAACACTACTTGTTATGTGTTTCTGAGGACGCTTTTGGGTTCTTATCTTTTATAAAAAATGACGCAGAAGTTCCCTGCATCTTGAGTTAATTTTTCTGGTTGGGAAAAGCATGAAGCATGCTTGGAAGCTGCAAGCCCTCTTTGGTAACTGATATTGTATAAATTTTATGGTTGAAGTGGTGGAAAACTAATTTTTTGGGTGTTTCTGAGGAAGCCTCTGAGCAAGTATCATGTATAAAATGTTGCAGATATACCTGCATGCTGTTTCAATGGAATTAGCTGTAGAGATATGAGGTATGCTGTCTTACTGCATGCTCCCTTGTGTGACTTGAGAGTGTGGCTTGCAGGTGTTGTGTGGTTGATATGATGTCAAACTGAGTATCAGATTCCTTAAGGGGACTTTTCAGAGGCCTTATCTGGTGTTTCAAGTTCCAGAAAGATCATGTGTACTGGGCTGTTATTGCTAGTTGGTGAGAATTGAGATGTACTTGGCTGCATGAGCCCCTACTTTTGTTGGTGCATGTATGAGTGTTGTATGGTTGGATTGGTGGCAAACTGAGTATCAGAGTGCTTCAGAGGACGGTTCAGAGTCCCGCAATTGTACTGAATGATCCAGGAAGGTAGTGTTACTTGGATTCATAGTACTGTTTGTAGTGCAACATTGGTACTGGTATGATTTAATTCCTTCAGGTATGGGTATGTTGTTTTTGTTGTGTGGTTATTTTAAGAATAATATTTTTCCATTAGATTTTCAATTAAGCTTTTATTTTTTTCTTCCTGTGACATAATCCATTCTGTTCCAGGTGTTGGGTTGTTTGTTACAGGTGTTTGATATGGTTGAAGGGGGTTATCTGGTGATGGATTTAGGATTTGAGGTTGGTTTGAGTTCAGAGCATAGTTTATGAGGGTTTTGAAATTGATTTTTGAGGTTAATTTGATAAAAAGAATAATAATTAATAAAAAAATAATTATGATGGCTATGTGACAGGTTTGTTATACCACAATGCAGAAGACAGGACTGGAATAACTGGAAGTTGATTGTTCATATAGACCAGTACAAACTTGTTAGCAGATCAACTTGATAAATTTGTTGACTTTAGAAGCAGGGATTGTGATCTTTTTCTTTTGCCAAGGATCATGTTCAGCTACAGGGATGATATAAGGGAGACCATATGATTCTTTCAAGAGACCTCTCTCTTCTTCACAGAAAGCAATACATTTTTCCCTCAGAGAAAAGACATTTTTGATCAAATTAAACTCATCAGAAAGAAGCCATAAATCTGGACCAAAGTTTACCACTTTCAGACATTCTTCACTGACAAAACCATTAGGCACAAAAGGACCAGTAAGAGATTGAGATAAACCACAGTAACGATCACAAGATAAGGGAGGGCACATAAGACAAGGATTGAGGTTGAGAGGCATAGGCTTGTTGACTTTTTGGAATTTTTTTGCAACTGTTTTATACTTGGTAGCAAGAGAGAGAAGTTCTTGTTTCCTCCAAGCATTGACCAGTGAGACCTGGCTACAAAAACTGAGACCAAGTTCCAACATTCTCCATTTCTGATGTTCCACAACATCCTTGAATGGTGCCTTTTCCATAAAGGGAACCAGAAGATAATACTTTTCTCACATATGTGGCACTAGGTAGGGTTTCAAAAATGACAGAAGAAGATTGCCCTAGCGGTGCACAATTGGTAGGACTTACTTTCACCCCGAATTGCCTCCACTGAAGCCCATATTCCTCCATACAAAAGCCACCAAGAATAGAATAAAGATCAGGATCAATTTTATACTCATTGCAGAGATTCAAACCAGAACTGAGAGGAGATTGATCAGGGCTAAGAGTACGAGGAAAAGAAGACGCATCAGATCCAGAGAGAGAAGAAATATTTTTGGAATTTTCAATTTTAATATCTTTTTGATTTTTAATACTTTCCAGATCAGAAGAGAATTTCGAGAAAAAAGAAAAATAAGCCTCAGGTATGAGATTTGACCCTTGAGTTGAATTCCAAGGCGGAGAAGAACTAAAACTATCAGTAGGATCAACTATTACAATAAAAAATGAGATGAATTGGAATTATACTTCTGCTTCCCCTCAAAAATTGATTTAGCAGGATGACCAGGGAAATCTTTTTCCCAACAACCAGAATCCAAAGAACAGAGAGGAACTTCACTTTTTCCATAATAAGAATCAGGGAGAATAATTCTCTCCCCAACATGATCAGAAAACATCAGGGTGGCACCAAAATCCATTAAGAATGGTTGACCCAACATTATAGGACATTCCAAATCAGTGATCCCAAAATGACAAGTTCCAAAAATATTGTGACAAATTAGAACTGGGAAATCTTCAGAAATACTAACCAATTCACAAGATTGATTCCCTATACCATAAACTGCAGAATTGAAGCTTACCCTAGGACTAAGCTTGAGTTTGCAGGCCATGGAATCTGAGATTAAGTTGAGCTGAGAACCAGAATTTACAAGGAGTGAAAAGTTTTAGTTGATTCACCAAGATAACAAGGAAGAAAGCCAAGAGGACAGGATTACATTTTTTAATCTGAGGAGGGATCTGTTCCACCAGATTCCTCAATCAGAGTGCTAGAGGAGACCTTCAGTTTGTCAGGACCAATCTTCACACATTGACAAGAGACCCATTTCATCATTCCTTCAGCAACAGATAGAGAAATCAACAGTAGTTCAGTCACAGATAGATCATGTATTTTTAGATCTGAAATTTTCTTTAATACCCCTTCCAAAGCATAGGGGTGGTCCTTTGAAATTCCCCTCTCAAACCAAACTTTGGGCTGGGTGGAGGGAGAAATTCCAGATGAAGCAGGAACCAAGATGTGATCAGAAGTCTGAGGTGATTTAGATCAAGGAGTAGGATCAGAGTGGCCTTGAAAACTTTCCATGAGTGTTTCATTTTCCATCTCCATGTCTTCTACATCAGAGGAAGGAGGCTCAGGTGAAGATCAATGTTTAGCTGGTTTTTGAAGAATTGGGGAAGGCAAGGGAGGAGCCTTATGATGTTTGGGTTCCTAATGTTGTTTTCTAGCTTTATCAGATTGATAAGCTCCAACAATACTGGAGGAGAAAATGGCTGGAGGATACCAAGGTTGAAGGGTACCACAAGAAGATCAAAAATCCCAACAAGCCAAAGATGCCTTCTGTGGAGGTACTTGCTGATAAGAGACCACCACATGATGGATAGGGAAAGATGAATCAAAAGGGATCAAAGCACCATTAGAAAGAAAGAAATTTCTCCCCTTCTGTTCTGCCAAATTTTCCTCTTTATCCTTCTGGAGCTCAGGGCATCAACCAGTTCCATGACCTTCCCTATGACATTAGTAGCAGACCGGGGTGGATTTAGGAACAGAATTAGAGGTTTTAGGAGTAGCAAGAGAAGAAATATTTTGATCAATTTTGTTATAAAAAGCTTGGAGTATTTTGGTGATCTTGTCTATAGTAGCAATTTCCTTGTTGGACTGGGGATTTGGTTTGGTCCTGCAATCAGCCTCCATCTTATTCATAATTTTGTTTGATTGTTTGAAAGAAGGAGAAAGGACTGGTTCAGTGTTTCTAGATTTTTCAAAATTTAAAGCAATTTGAACTTTCATGGCTTCATCCACAGTACCCCTAAGAACAAGAAAAACAGGAAGCTTGAATTGATTATCCCTGGTGGTGATTATTGATCCAGATTTGACCAATTCATTCCTAATCTTTTCCTGCACTGATAGCAAAAAAGATTGGAAAAATTGCACTCAAAATTTGTCCACTGTATCAATATGATTTTTTTTGGATAAGATAATTTTGGATTGGGTCCCATGATTTCCTAAAAGTCTGATAATCAGAGGCCAAGAAGACACCACCATTTGATATCCACTGAGAGACAAGAGCATCCAAACCCTGCAAAGTAAATCAAGCTACATCTACTTTTCCCCAATATGCCAAAATTGCTTCCCTTAAAAGCGTGTGGTTGTGGGATTCAAATCCATCAAACAATTCAATTGATTCCATAACTTCATCAGAGGAGATGAAAAATTGTAACTGGTAGGCCATGTTGTATTCACTTGCTCCATCCACTTCAGCAGCCATTTTTCAAGAGTCCAAAAACTGATCAAAATTCATCCCATTGAACCCTAAGTTCTTGTTCAGAGGTTTGATATTCACCATCTTAGGCCAAGCAGAGGTGGTGGGAGTACCAGTAGATGCCATTTCAAATAACAGAATTTCCTAGAGGATCCAAAGAGAAGAGTTCCAAAGTGGCTCACAAGTGTGGCAAGAGTAGGGTTTCACAAAAAAAACCTACAAGAATCTTGCCCAGATGGTGCAAAATTTGGATGAATTACTTCTGAGATAAGTTGCCTCCACAGATCAGATCTAACAAAAGAAAAACAATCAGATTTCAAAGTTGATTCCAAAGGTAATGGGACTGTAAATCCCAAGGTTTCTGGTTTGATCCTGGCCCAGGGGACCAAATGTAAGAATAAAAATGGTGCTGGCTGCAGGCACTTCTGTGGAGGGGAAATATGCTTTTCAGGCTGCCGTCCTGGGTGTTACAAAAATATTTAAATGTAACCAGAATCAAGTTCCAAAACCTTTTGAATGAGGAATCAATAGGAAGGGATGAATTTGATAATAATTGGTAGCTATGAACAACACTATCTGAGGCAAGATGGTGAGGGAAAAGACTTGGACAAAATAAGTTAAATTTTGTTCAGATTTCAATAGAAAAAGTCAGTTTCAAGTAACAACGCCCACAAGCTAAAAACTCTGGTTGTCACCAGAAGATTAGGAAAGATCAACTCAATCCCAAACAACCTCCAGTTTCTCAATGAACCTTCCCAAATCTCTGCAATCAAGCGCTTGAAGGGTACCAGATAACTGTGGATGGCTGTAAAAAACAAAGAAATTTGTTTTATGAATCTCTAGAAGCAAATAAATAACAAATTCAAACAAGAATAACCCAACACTCCTCAAGGGACTCAAGAGTAGAGTGGCAAATTTTGACTTCAAAGAAATAAAGGGAGGTTTAACACTCCAGGTTTCAAGCTTAAAGAAACCTCTTCAGTCAAAAGTGACTGGTTCCAGAAGGGCAGTCAAAGAATTATCTAGACCAGTATGTTCAAAAAAGGGATGAAGGAGTGGTATAACACATCCAAGAATCCAACCAAATGAATTCTTCTTCAATCAGAAAGGCTATTGTTTGGTATTAATGTATAAGGTCACAGAGGGACAGATCAAAGGTTTGAGTATGAAGGCTCAAGGATCAAGGGGCAATTAAAGATATAAAAAGGATAAGGATGATTAATTTGCTCAGATAAAAGGGAAGGGTAGACGGACCCACTCCCCATGGATTTATTCACTGGATGATACAATGATGGATGATAGATGATGGGGCAAAAGGCAGTGGAGAGCCCCTCCTTTTATGGGTGAGAGTCCCTGTGGACTATTTAAAAGAGGATGACACATATGAGAGCGGAAAAAAGTTTTTTTTTAAAAATAAATAAATAAATAAATAAATTATTCTGATTGGTGATAGTGACATGAGAAGATCTGGACCCACAAAAGAATCATGACATAAAAAAAGGGAAAAGAAAACTGGAAAGGGAATAAAAAGCCCAGCAGGAGGAGATGAGCGTTATTGAGCCGCACAGACAACAGAAATGATTGATGTTGATGTTTGCCAGCAGGTTGGTGGACCACAGTGGGTGGAGCTGAGCTGGTGGCTGATAGGCATCAGCAAGTTGGAAAACTGCTGTCACGACTGACACAACAGTGATGATGATAGGGGGGATGATTGATGGGAGGGATCTGCAAGCTGGAAGTGGTGTTGGTGAAATAGGATTGTGCTTGGAGATGGTTGCCATAGTTTTTGACAACAGCAATGGAGAGTAGATGGGCAGTGTTTTTGGCTGTTGAGATGAAATCCAATTGATGGCAAGGTTGAGGGTTCCAGTCCCGGAGGATTGGCCCAATCGGTCACCCCCCCCCCTTTTCTCATCTAATCAAATGTCAATTGGATGGAAATGGCAACAGTGATGGTGGGGATGGAGATGATTGGCAAGGATGGCCAAGGGGGATTGTTGAGGCGGTTGTCATTATTCATTGCTGATGACAAAAGTGATGGTTGGGATGATGATGATGAGGATGAAAATGGCGGCAATAAGGAAGGTAAAAATTTTTTGCGCGCGCACTTGGCCAAAAACTTTTGGTGCTAAGAACAAGGGGGAGGAGTTGAGCACAAGACATGGGGACTTGAACACCCCGGGAGTCACTTCCTAGACCGCTATTTTTTGCCTTTTGCGGAAACAAGGTTGAAGACTTACCAGATGATGATTGTGGTCAAAAATAATGTTCCCTCCACAATCATGGATTTAGGAATGCGGAATCAATTGTCCAGAGCTATTTAGTATGTATCCAAGGACTGTCTATGGGGTATGAACTGAGGTTGCAAAGGATAAGTAATTATTGGTATGATCAACACTAAATTCACAGAGGCAACATGTGTATCAATGGGGATCCATAAGGAAGGTCTTCAAGGATCTTTTGTTATGTTTCATGCGGGATCAAGGGTGATCTGCTAAGGAAGACCAACACAGATCTGTTTTTAGTAATGCATTGGCAAAAATTGATTGTTAGGGTTATTGGAGATTACAATAGTATCACCAAATATATCCTGTGCAGACAGATTAGCTAGGGAGATCAGGGCTAATAGTGAGGAGGATCATTGGGGAATGCATGGGAGGCTGATCAGGGGAAAATTTGTTTTTTTTCTTACTTCTTTTGTTTCAGAATTGTGCTTTTGGGTTTTACATAAAAGGGGAATGTTTCTTTATTGTATAAGGGGGGGATTATTGTATCTTATCTTATTGTATCATTGTATTTTGATGTATTACCTTTTGAAAAAATTCTTTTGCCATTGTACACTATTGGAGTATCTTTTTTTGTGTCCGCTGTACATAAAAGTATTAAGAACCATCTATTTGAGTTAGCTAGGATTAGTTTCAGGGATCAGTTCAAGTGCAGAGCTTGTTAGGGAGTCTTTGCTAGTTTATTATTTTAATTTCATTGCAAGTTGGTAAAGGGAGCTTCTGTAGGATTCAGATTGGCAGTGTAGGCTTCAATTCTTGTGCGGAGCAGGTATGGTAACCAAAAGAGCTAGAGAAGTATCTGGTACTGGAGGGGGATTGGTGTGGAAATTTAGTGAAGCATATAATTTCTTTCTGCACCAGATGCTTGCTAAATAACCTTCAGGCAATCCAAAACTTCATTTGGAAGCATGAATAAACCAAACAAAATGCAACCAGGCTCTTGGTTCAAAACCCTCCAAGGAGTTGTGATGGAAATAAGGAAATCTGGATCTAATAAAATGCTTATCATCCCAGTTGATTAGCGGTGAAAACTGAATAACTTTGCCCAATTGTACAACGTTGGACTGTCTCAGGTTCAAAATCTGGATGCTAGCACTATGGGCCTCATCTTCAAAATTGACCAGGTCTGTCCAGATGAAGGGCCTTCAATCACTAGCCTCATTTTATTTTTGATAAATTGCCTCAACCTCAAAGTAGTTGGAAAAACAATTATGTTTTTCAGAAAGGTAAGGCACAAGCAGATACTGACTAATGGTTTTTTTTATTCATCAATTACAACTTTTTCTCTAGGTTCTTCCAAAAAATTCAGTATTTCAATCAAGAACCTTTTGGAAAAGACTCTACTTGTACAAACTCCCATGCAGAAAAATTGAAGGTGATTTTTGATCTACTCAAGAAGGATAACGGAAAGGCTATGATCACTGAATTTGGTTGGGGAAGTGATCTAACCTGCCTCCTGGTTTCTGCAGACTTTGTCAAAACAGCTATGGATTTCAGTGATGCTGGTAGCTTAAATCTACCAAATTTCATCTTCCAGATTGATGTTTTTGGAAGATGATTTTGAATCCACTCTAAAAATATCTGTCTATAATCATATTTGAATATTAATTTTTTGGGTTTTTTTGGGTTTTTTTGCTGCCACAGTCTTTCCAAAGAATTAAGACCAAACTTGATTATGAGTTATTGGCAGAAAAAAACTTCAATAAAATTTGGAAGAATGTTTTGGAGCCATGCACAAGTACAGTATTTATATGCATGCAATTGATTTTAAAAAACCCAAATACATATATAGTTTCCCCCAGACCTGTTCCCAAAGGTCTGGGGAACATTTCTGCCTCAATTTAGAGAATTTTGAAAAACTTTTTCATGTTGAGAATTGTTGAAAAATAAAATTCAACACCAAATCCCATATTTTCAAAATGGATCAGTCCATCAACCCTGGGTTGTAATTTTATCTTGAAGCTGCTGCAACTTCATTTCCAAAATTTAAAACACCTTCATTCTGTGTACCCCCTTTTATGAGAGAAAAAATGAAATTTTCTTTGTCTGAATTATATCTACCTGTAAAAAATTTGAGAGAAATTTCAAGACAAATGATAGTTGCTTACTAAACCAACCAAATTTCAGTAATAAAAACTTCTAGGCCATTTAACATTTTTAAACAAATTGAACAAGCTTTGTAGAAATGTAGAAGCCACAATTTTTGAATAGTTGAATTTTTTAAAATGCTATTTGACAAATTTAGAAATACTTTAGTCTAAAAACACCCTGTGAAAGATATTTCAAAATTTATTCAGTAAAAATCAGATTTTGTGGATTAAATTAAAAAACCCAACACCAGATTGAACACCCTCATTAATATATATCCAAAAGAGAAAGCTTCAGGCAAATTTTGGGGGCAGGTACATAATAAAACCTTTCAAATTCTCCTAAAAAATTCATTTTATACAATTGTATTGAAAAATGGAATATCAGCAAGGGGAACAAACATTGGAAAGAAATTATAGATTTGTTTCATCTTACTGACTCAATTATTATTTTTTTCCACTTCTGTTTTGGGGTTTTTGAAGCTAATGATTCAGCTCTGAATAAAAATGCAACAAGATTAACCAATAAAAACATTTTTTTTGTTTGAAAACATTGTGCTTTTATAAGAAGTCCAGCTAGAAGAATGCTTTCATTTTTTAGCTAAATCATGACCTTCTTTGATCAATTTTTCAGAAATTCAATTTTGAAAGTCCTGGCCAGGATGGAAAATCAGAAAAAAATATTGATGGTTCTATTCACTATAAACCAAAAACATGGGTAAAAGGCCCTGAAAATTTGTAACAGTCAAGGAATATTCCTTTAATATATATGGTGTTTTTCCTGAGTTTGGTTGGGTCTTCAACTCAGTGGTTTTTTTGTCAAACCAGGGTTTGCAGGTGCTCAAGGCCGCTTGGCGGTTAGTCAACCACCGCTTTTCAGGTGGTCAACCAATGGGGCTGTGCCATCAAATTTGCTGTGGTGGCTTTCAACTAAAGCCACCTAGAGTGCTTTTTTCTTGGTTTTTATCAGTGAAATGAACAAAAAATTAAACAAATATCATGGCATTGCTCAGATAGGGCCTTTAATAGGCTCCATCTCTACACAGGACCAATAATAAAGTTTTCAGTGATCAAAACAATTTTCACATTTTTTGGCTGTAACAGCCTCTTGAACTTCTTGCTTGATGTGATATACAAGGTCAGATTGATTGGTGGGCTTTTTCAATCAAATTTACTCCTTTATTTTATGGAACAAGCACTCCATTGTATTGAGAGATAGGTAGTAAGGAGGCAGGAATTTGATGGAGATTCCCTTTGACATCCTAATTTTCTCCCTCATGTCTTCAAATTTCTGTCCAAGGTGGATTGGAGCATTGTCCATGATGATAATGTCCTTGGGAGGGATTTTAAATCCAAGGCTGCCCAAAAAAAAGCAGAAATCATTGGCCCCAACCACCTTGGCTTTTGTTCAATTGGCATTCAAGTGTTCATAGTGAGTGAAACCCTGGTTGGACATAGCCCCAATCATTTTTACTTGCTTTGCTTTGGGGACTATGCTGAGAAAAGCTGACTGGCCTAAAAAAAGAAAAAGACAAATTAAGAAACAAATGAAAGGAAATGGATAGATTGAAAAACACCCAATGGTGCATAAACACATTCTCAATGGATTTTCAAGTCAAATCCAGATTCATCAACAAAAAAATAAATTTTTGAAGATCCAAACCTCAATTCCCAACAAAGTTGGCTCTTTTTTCAAGTAAATCTGGTTGATTCCAAGAGTCTATTAGGTTGCATACTTGCTTCCAGGTGAAATTTACCTGATTCAAAACCTTTCTGATAGCTTGACAGGTGACCAAGACTTCAAATTTTCCTTGAAGAAACCTACTCATTTCTTTCAAGTTATTTTTTGATTCCCCTTTGAGGTTGGTCAACAGCTCAGTAACCATCTCAGGGGAAATCTTGAATCCTCTCTTCTTTTTGTCCTTCACCAGGATTGGTTCTTCCTTGACAATTCACTGAATCTGTTGGACTGATACATTGAATATTTTTTCTGCCTCCTTCTGAGGCATTGATTTTTCTAACACATTAATTTGGATCAGATGCCTGAACTCCAAGGTTATCATGACATTTGGATGGTGCTTTTTGTGATTCAATCAATTACTTTGATTGGTTTGATGCTCATCTCATTTTTTTTGAAAATTTTTAATTTTCTGGCAATGGAACTGCCTTTTGTTTAGTTTGGAAAGCTGATGGGCACGTTTTTGTGCCTCTTCATCATCAGCCTGCTCTTAAAGGTCTTCAAGTTATTTAACATCAAAGATTTTGCTTCTGGATGCCATCTTCCTAGTTTTAATGGTAATGAGGACTTGATCAGCAACACTGGCCTTGTTTTTTTTCCCTGAGTTAATCAGAAACCAAGCCAGGTTGATGACCCAACAAGATGGGTCCCCCTTGGCTATTGCCCCATCAACCAATTTTGTCAGTTCATCAACCATGGCTTTTTGCATGGCCAGAAGGAGTTGACCACCCAACCAAACTCAGTGGACACACCATATAAAATATCTAATCACACTCTCAATATCATTTTTTGTTGAAAATAATAAGCTTATGAAAGACTCTTTCAAAAATTAAAGCCAAAAGTAAATATTCTTGCAATACTGGGGTTTTTATCAAAGTTGTGATTCATATATGGGCCCATCCTTGTGAGTATATTAGGTCAAAGAACAGGATGGAATTTTTTTTTCTGAAATGAATGAGGACCCAGCTGGAGTGGGGTTGTTTCCCAAATTTCAAGGTACAGATTTGCAGCAGCAACATTCTCCCAAGATTTATTGCTTTATTTAACTTTTAATTTTTTTGAGAAAATACTTGAAATTTTATAATGAATTTCCAAGAATGAAAAAAATTAAAAATAAATGGTATAATCTATATCAAAGTGATTTTTTGATCAGACATCACCAAAATATCTTAGAAATTTTAAAGAAAGGTTGATTTACAATTGCAACTCCTTTCAAGCATGAGTAATATTTGATTGCACATTGGTTATAGAATAGTTCAACAGAAGTTGTGGTGTGGGTAATTGTGATTTAGTTGAATAGATTTCCTGAATTAGGACAGAGTTACAACCCAGTTGTAACCAATTTTAAACATTTTTACAGGGTGAAAAATGCTAGCATGTACCTCCATTTTTCCCCTGGTGTTTGGTCTTGGTACCCAACTATAGTTTTCTCATGGTTAAAAGCCTGCCTTGATTGAAATGAACCAAAAGGGATCATCCACAATGCCAGGACCAGGGGGGGACTCCAACCCCATCAACTTCAAGTCTTTGGCCATCAAATCCCTAATCAAATCAATTCATCTCCTAACCACTGACAATTACATTATGTGGCAGAAGAAGTTTGAAAAGCTGTTCAAATTGAAAGAAATATTTGAGATTATGAAAAATCCTGACAAGCTTATACTACTAGAAAAAGATATCAATCTGGAGTTTTTAGCTCACATCATAGCCAAACTCAACTCAAACACTTGCAACAATAGCATAGAAAACATCAATGAAGAAAATGCCAAGCTGATCTGGATTACCACTCAGGCGCACTTTGCATCCTCACAGTTGGCCACAGAGAAAGGGTTTTCAATGGGTTTCTACACCTGACTATGGAATTTGAAATTAAAGCCTTTGTGATGTCCATCAAATTCTACATCAAGAAGATGACAAAAGCAGGGATTGAACATACCTTGGACATCATCGCCTACTTAGTTCTCTTCAAATTCCCCACTACCATGCACAACATAAAATCACAGACCGTGCACTCCACAAACCAGATGAAAGTCAAAGTTGTTCTCAATCACCTAATCCAACACAAGAATTGAGCAATTGCTCAAAGGAATAAAGCTTTACCGGTCAGTGTTGTCCTATACTGAGGTCCAACATGCAAAAATGGAAAACATAACCCAGCCGTAACCTCTCACTCTGCCAGCTCATGTTGGCTTGAATTTCAAGAGCTCAAACCCAACCACCTGCAACAAAATAAACCAAAAACAAAAACAAACAACCAGGCTCACTTCTACTTGTTTTTCTGTGGCCTCAAATCCTCTCCTTAAATGTCTTCTCAGCAATTCATTCTTGACTCTGGATGTTTGATACACATGATAGTCAATATCAACCTCCTCATTTCCTTAACCAAAAGTAGTGGAGCCAAAAAAATACACGGCAGCTAGAAGGATACCTGCATCTCTATTGAGGGAATGGAAGAAGCTGCACTGATTACCTCAGAAGCCAACCTCACCCTCTCAAATGAGGCCTGGGTACCGGAATCACCTGTGAATCTGATTTCCCTTGGAGCACTTGCAAATCAGGGGGCGCAACTCACAGTTGAATAAAGCCATTAACCCAAAAACTTTTTGCTAACCTTCTGTGACACCATACTACTATCAGGGCCCATAATCAACAATCTCATTGTAGTCAAAATGACCACTAACCCAAAGAAATCCTAATATACCAACTCAGAACTTTCTACCATACACTGGTCCCTTGGAAATTCCAGTATTGATTGAATGGAAAATTTTCTCAACATCTCAATCCCCACATCACAAAACAAGGAATTTGGGTGCAAAAGCTATAATAAAGCAAGGATCACCCAGAAGCCGTTCAACAATCAGCAACAAGCAGCCCATAAATTCTTCAAAAGAATAAATGTTGATCTCATGGGCCCATCAATCCAACCTCAAAGGGTGGTTTCAGATACATCCTTCACCTAATTGACTCTCAATCTGGTTACATCACTTTCTTTCCACTAAAATCTAAAGGAGACACAGCCAAAACTCTGATCTTAATCATATAAAACCAATTTAGGAAATGAAATTACTACCCCATTCATTTCTTCTCAGATGGTGATGGCAAATTTTTGAAAAAAAATTCAAAACTACTACCAATTTCACCACATCAACCAAATCATCAGCGAATCCTACCACTCCTAACACAACAGCAGGGTTGAGTGTGCCAATTGAACCATAATGGAATCTGCAAGGGCCACCATATCCAACTCAGACCTACCAAAATCCTGTTGGCACAAATTGGTAAGAAGCTTCTGCCTCATGCTGAACCAGATCCCTAAATAAAGGGAAAAGAGTCTCCATGGATCAAAATGCACCAGAAGTCCCTTCAAAAAGACTAAATCAGACCAATTGGCTCCTCCCTCAAATATTGACTCAACCATCTTGAAATCAAGTCTAAGCTGGACAAGAAAGGATAACCGGGAATATTGATTGGATCCAATCTGGAACTCCTCTTTTACAAGATCATGAACCCAACAGGAAAGATAACTGAAACTAAGCATTTCATACTAAAAAATCAAAATCCAATCCAAGTCCTGCACAAAGACAAAAAAGCTGATTCAATTGCAACAAACAACTCCACTCCTGTCAGTCTTCCCATCTCTGTCTACTGAGGATTCTCAAACCTCTGTCATAAATATTGAAGACAATAGAAACTCCCCAGTCTCCTCTGATAGCAACCTGACCATAGAAGAAAATCCAGGATGCACCCTGAGTAATTGAGAAGTACTATCCAAACTCCAGTGGTATGGATTCCTTGCCAATACTTTCAGTTTACCTGCATTGCTCAAAGAGGCCAAGAATCACCATCAATGGAAAGAGTTTTTCAAGAAAGAGCTCAGTAAAATCAAGGAACAGGGTGTGTGGGAAGAAGCTTATGAGATTAATGTAACTAACCCACTGAATATCACTCTGTTTTTCAAAATCAACCAGAATGTGCATGGCAAGGAGGCAATTTTTAAAACTCAACTCTGTTTCCAAGGCTTTGAAAAAAGGTACAGAATCAACTACTTTGAAATGTATGCTCAAACAGGTAAAGTTACTTTTCTAAAAGGCCTAATCACCTATGCAGCCAACAAAAACCTAGAAATCCTCCAACTGGATTTCAAGGGAGCATTCCTAAACTCAAAAATTGACAAGCAAGTCTTCATCAAAACTCCATATGGCTTCAAGAGAACCTCCAAGTACCTGGGGATGAAGGAATCACTTTATGGACTCAAACAAGCACCTTGCAACTGGTACCTGAGAATTTGAGCTCAAAAAACTAAATTGAATTTAAAGCAAAGACCAATGGTCTGATAAAACAGTGATGGGGAGACAACAGGATTTAGGGATTTGTTTTTAAAGCATATAATGAGAGGGAGGAGCCTTACCCTGAATCCTCTAAATTGAAGCAATGGACCAAGGATAGGAGTTGAGAAAAAGAAAAAAGGAAGGAATGGAATGGGAGAAAGGAGATCTGTGACAAGAAGACAATAATTGGTAAGTAAAAGAGAGTCAAAAAAGACCACAGGAGAACACCTCACATCTGATCAAGAGATTAGTTGAGCTTGATGGGACAGAGGTTGAATTTGAGCAGGATTTTGGGTCAATGATTGAGTTGAGCCAATTGGATTGAGAGCAGTAGAGGTAGGCAGATGATCAAGATGAGGATGAAGCAAGATGAGTGTTTGAAGGAGAGAGTAAGGAGACAGAAGTTATGGACCGGGAGAGAGATTGAGAAGGAGAATCCAAAGGAGATGGAGAAGGAGAATAGGAAGGTAACAGAGAAGGAGAATGTGAAAGGAGATTGAACAGGAGTAAATTCAAGTTGATAATAATTTGGTCAACAGAAGCAGTCGCGTGGGGCTTGGTACTTCAGATTGGAGATTCTGCACTCAAGAATTGACTAGGGAGTTTGAGTAGAGCCTGAGAATGGATAAATGAAAACACACAACTTTGATCATATGTGAGGTGACATGATGACTGAAGTGAGATGAGCAACAGTGGATCAAAGGGAAGCTTTTGTCAGGGAATCCGCCAGCATTTGATGTGAGGGAATTAGGTGAGTGATGAGAAAATGATTATCTTGTTGTTTGCGCAGCCATTTGATTTGCATGTCTACATGTTTAAGGGAACTGTGGTGTGAGTCTTGATTTACTAGTTCATTTAGCGCTTTGTTGTCAATGAAGGCACAGTGGGTGAGTTTTTCATTGGGATTCATTTTGG
Source organism: Puccinia polysora (assembly GCA_025617555.3). NCBI lineage: Eukaryota > Fungi > Basidiomycota > Pucciniomycetes > Pucciniales > Pucciniaceae > Puccinia > Puccinia polysora. Next base: position 12,077,328 of record CM062640.1, on the reverse strand, counting down.
AAAGGAGTTGAGGCAGCCACATCTTTTCTTGTGTTGCAAGGATGAGGTACTTGAGTTTGCCCTCAGTGGAGGAGAGAGAGATTTTCAACTGAAGTTTGCTGTGCTAGCAAACAGGGAAGCTGTAAAGGAGAATCAGATATCCTGTGTGACTTCTTCTGGATTTGGGGTCATTTCTGCCATTGGAGTTGCTGTAAACTTCAATTTTGTACTCAAAATATGAATTTTTAAGCCATAAGGCCAATTCTTTAGACGTATTAGATAGCGCCAGGCGTGTTTTGACTCAATCCAATGGGGAATCCCAGGCTTATTGTTGAAAAAAGAGAGTTTGTAGACGGCGTAAGAGTGATTGGGTTGAGTTTGGCTGGCTATAAATTTAAGGAAACCGGTGGAGGATTGATAGTTGATATTTAGTTCAAGGAAGTACTTGTGCTTGTCTTCTGTGACGGGAGTGAAATTTATATTAGGCGTGAATGGAGTACTGATTGGTTTACTATTGGTGAGGCCAAGTTCAAGGAGGGTGGTTTAAATTTGACTAGATTGCAAGAGACCAAGGCCATCTTTGGTGTTCACAAGCTGATTTCCAAGGATTTCACTTAAGGGTCCATCTTGAAAAATTTTAAATTTAGTTTTTAAGCGTTTTCTGAACTCAATTAAATTTCCCACTATCAGTAATTTGTCAACATACACAAAGATGTAGATTTGTTTGGTTGAGCTGATTTAAAGGCATGTATCAGCACTTGAATTAGTGAAGTTTTCATCAAGCAGCCAGTTCTTAAGTGTTTTGTACCAGCTTTTTGGCGCTTGCTTCAGGCCATGAAGGGCCTTGTTGAGTTTGAGAAAAGGGTATGTGGATTGATAGCCAAGGGGTGTTTTGATTTAGAAGTCCTTGTCAAGTGGGGCATGCAAGAAGGTGGACTTGATGTCCATTTTCCAGAGTGTGAGCTTGTGGAAGAGAGCATAGACAAGTAGTACGCAGAGAGTGGTGATTGAGCCGGTTGGAGCATAGTTTTGGCCATAGTCAAAGAATTAAATTTTTTTTGAAGCCCTGAATGCATAATCTTGACTTGATGGAGATTCCAGTTTTTTCAGGTCCTTCCTTGATTCAATAAACCCACACGGTGGTCAAGGCGGTTTTTCCATTTGGAAGTGATTGGAATCTTTCCCAGACCTTCATGAGGCCAATACCATCAATTTCAGACTTCATTGACTTAATTCATTTCTATTTTTCATCACAATTGGTGGCTTCAAAGTAGCTCTTAGGCACAGTTCAAGCAATGAATCCCCATTGCTGCGGTTTCTGCAGAGTGGATTAATTGCAGAGGGTTGGAGGTGAGGTGGCTTGAAGTTGCTTGGAAATTTTGGAGTTGTCATTAGAATTGGAGATTAAAGATTCAGAACTGGTTTTGAACTGTGGTACAGTGAAAGGAGAAAAGAGGGAGGTTTCATTGTGCGGGATCATTGAGAGGATGGGGGATTTTCATTGGAAGAAGAGTTTTGAGTGGAGGATGAATTGTCAGCAGGGGTTGGGATGTTGATGGTGGAGGAAAGAGAGGTGTTGGTGTTGAGGGTTTCAATGAAAAGAGATTCATCAGTTAGAAGGTGATCAAAGCAGGTTTTGAGAGGTAGAGAGTCATCTAAGGAGTTGAGAGAGGAAGGGGATTTTTCAAAAATTTTGACCTGTTTTGAACAAGAAATATGCCTGAGTTTGGGACAGTAGATCCTATAAGATTGTAGATTGAGATCAAATTCAACCAGGATGCCATCTAAGCCCTCTTTGTTGATTTTTCCAGGAGAGGAAATTTGGTTAAGAACAATAGCCTTGGAGCCAAGGATGCAAACAAGATGAAGTTTGGGGTATTTATTGGTCCAGAGTTTTTAGGCCAAGACTTTAGATTGGAGTGAGGGAAGAAGATTAATAATTGTAAAAGCACCAACCAGGATTTTGTCCCAAAGGAAGGTATGAATTTTCATTTTGATCATGGAGGTTCTTTTGGCCTCAATAGGGGTGCAATTACCTCTTTTGGAAACCAGATTATGTTGGGGGGTATATGGTTCTGATGTAGTTTGTTTGATCCCATATTTGACAAAAAAATTTGTGAGATGATGGTTGACAAATTTGCTGCCATTATCTGAGTGAAAGACTTTCAAAATTTTTCCTTTCTGATTTGCGTGAATTTTGATGAACTCATTCACTTTTTCAGTTACATCAGATTTGAGTTGGATTGGTATACACATTCTGAATCTGGACATGTCATTGGTGAGGAGTAGGAAGTATTGGAAACCGGAAAGAGAAGGGGGGTTGATAGGACCGCACACGTCAGCATGAATGAGAACAAATTTTGCCTTGTTGGGAGATGACCAAGGAAGGGTTGAAAATGAATTTTCCCTTTTGCCCATGAGACACACTCAACCTGATCCCATTTTAGATTTGGAAATTCTTTAGACAGAAGAAGAGTCTTTTCAAGATGGGGATGAAAGAAATGTTTGTGGATTGTGGAGAGAGATATTAAAGAAAAGGATGTGGGAGGAAGACAATCAATCCCTTCATTGATGAAAAGAAGATTGTCCTCAATTACCCCCAACAGAATTTGATGATTTTGATAGAAGACAGAACATTTGTTTGAAGTTAGGAAAGCCAGAGAGCAGCCCTTCTGTATGAGTTGGCCTAGGGACACAAGATTGATGGCAATATTGGGGACATACAGGGAGTTGTTGAGATTCAGGGTTGCTAGAGAGGTTGTCACGACAGCGGTTCCATTCCCCAGGGACAAGATTGGAGCATTGGGATTGCCAGTTTGGATTTTGATTTTTTTGCAATGGAGATGAGGAAAGAAGTTGGGATTGTTGAACATACAGTTTGAAGCGCTGGAGTTAAGCAGTACTTGGTTACAATTGAGAGTTGTTTATGAAGCAATGGCAAAGTTTTATGCCAGATGGGTCAAGGAGGATTTTTGAGAGTTTTGTGCAGTCATATCAGGCGCTGTTCTGGAGCCTTGGTAGTTCCCTGAGTTAGGTTGCAGATGTGGATAGAGCCAAGCCACCAACATTTGATTTGATTGTGGTTGGCTTGAGGATTGTTCCACATTGCTCTGCACTTGATGGAATTGCCTTCAGTCACAAGGGCTGAGGCGTAAAATCTGGCCACTACTTTGTTCTTGATCTGATTGAGATGTTGAAGAACTAGATCAGTGTCAATCTTAGCTTTGACCAGTGAGTGTGTGATTGTGGTCTTGAGATGATCCAGTTGAGGGGGAAATTTATATAGTAGGAGATGGGCAACAATTTTGTTGTCCATTTGAATTCCAATCTCAGCAATTTGGAGAAGACAGGCCCTGGAATCAGTTATAAATTGTTCAAACCTCTTGGGATAAAATTGAAGTTTGAGAAAATTGAAGAAGACTGTTGATTGATTCATGGTTTGCAAGGAGGCATAGTATTCATTGATTGACTTCCACAGCTCAATTACATTTGAGAGATGATGGTACTTCACACAATTGATGCAGGTTTGGTTTTCTAACTTGGCAAGGATGTATCAAACAATTTCAAGATTGACTTTGGGAGGAAATTTATTGGGCTCTGAGGATTTTAACCAGTGCTCTATGCCTTTGATTGACAGGATCGTTTGAATCTTGGACCTCCAGAGCAAAAAATTTGAGTTGGAGAGACTGGGAATCAAGTCTGTCAACATCTTCAGTAGGGATTGTGTGGATTCCATTGTTCCTTGAGTTGTTGGGTTAGTTGATCAAGCTTTTTGGCTTTTAACTGTGAGAAGTTGAGCTCAAAAAAATAAATTGAATTTCAAGCAAAGAACAATGGTCTGAAAATAAAGTGACAGGAAGACAACAGGATTTAGGGATTTGTTTTGACAGCATATAGGGAGAGGGAGGAGTCTTAACCCGAATCCTCTAACTTGAAGGAATGGACCAAGGATAGGAGTGGAGAAAAATAAAAAAGGAAGGAATGGAAAGGAAGAAAGGAGATCTGCAACAAGGAGACAATAATTTGTAAGGAATAGAGAGTTGAAAAAGATCACAGGAGAACACCTCACATCTGATCAAGAGATTAGTTGAGCTTGATTGGACTGAGGGTGAATTTGAGCAGGATTGTGGGTCAATGATTGAGTTGAGCCAATTGGATTGAGGGCAGTAGCGGTAAGCAGATGATCAAGATGAGGATGAATCAAGATGAGCGGTTGAAGGAGAGAGTAAGGAGATGGAAGTTATGGACCGTGAGAGAGATTGAGAATGAGAATCCAAAGGAGATGGAGAAGGAGAATGGGAAGGCAATGGAGAAGGAAAATCGGAAAGGAGATTGAACAGGAGAAAATTAAAGGTGATCATAATGTGGTCAACAGAAGCAGTCGCGTGGGGCTTGGTACTTCAGATTGGAGATTCTTCACTCAAGAATTGACTAGGGAGTTTAAGTAGAGTCTGAGAATGGATAAATGAAAACAGCACCAGACGCTTAGAAAATGGAGAATATCATCAATGGCTTTATGATTAATATTCCTGACCATGTTTGTCACAAAACTAATCCATTCCCTAGGAGATTTGATGTTATTTCTGTTCAAAGACAATACTTCAAATCACATGCCTTGATTATCCTGAAATTAAGAATTAAATTTGAAATATTACTTGCAGCTGAATCAAAGCACAATTTGTTTTCAAAGATGAGTTCAAGTTTGAATTATTTTTTTTTTTGATGGATAAAAAAGCTTTCACAACAAAACTCAAATATTTTTTGACAAAAAAGATCAAAAATTGAATAAAATCCATTAATTCAGGGAAATTTCTCAAAACAGAAAATCAGAATTCTGAAAATTATAAGAGGGTATACCCATATGAAAAGAGTGAAACCTGAGGGAATTACTGCCTAAATAAAATGACTTATGCACATGAAAATTTTCAAATGTAAAATCAATTTAATAATTGATACCATACAAGGAATTACACCCAGTTAATCTAATGTTTGGCTGAAATCATTTGATTTAGATTTATATGATCAGTAATTTCAAGGTTTTAAGGGGAAAACCAGTAGTAAATAAATTTTTATATCAAGTAAATCAAGCAGGTTGACTAAAATAATTGAGAACCCAAAGCCACAATTAAGATAAAAGATCAGAAAGGAAAATCAAAGTGAACACCATAATTTTCAAATTCTAACAAAGAATCAATCCATGAATGATGCTTAGAAACTTCATGTCAGATAAACAGTTCAAAGTTCAGTAGTTGATTATTTTAGTTAGGATAAAAATTTTCAAGGACTAACCACAGAAGGTTTGACTATGAGTTGAATTAGGGGTTTTCTATTTGTGGATTTGAAAAATTTTAGAGTTTGAAAAAACTGTAAGAGTGGTCTGATTTTCTTCATTTTTCAAGCTTTTAATTTACAAAAAAAAATCCTGAGAGAACCAAGCTCAATGTTCACTTTAGGTATTTGGGTAAGGATAGGTTATTTTTTAGGATTGAGTTCAAAGCATTAAAATGAAATCTTAAAACAATTGGACTCTTCACTACTCTTCCCCAATCTGATGATCTGAGAAATCTCAAGCCCAAAAGTGTTCTTGGTGGAAGTATTATGGTGTTATGGAAAGCTTCAGAATTTTATTTTTTTTCATTCTAAAAACAAAGAAGTACTGATGGTTGCATTTAATGCATCAATTCTCTTAAAAATTCAAAATTTTCTGGTATGATCCATGGGTCAGATTCATCAAATTATTCATCATAATAATTTGTTTCACAAATCCTTAAATTCCTCTATTTAACTCACCCTTTTATTTATTTTTTCCTTTAATCCAATCCCTTCTTTTCTTCCCAACTTTAAAAATTTAAATTGAGTCCATTGTAATTTTAGGTTTCAACTATCTGAAATCAAGTTCAAGTATTGATTCCCCCCTAAAGAACCATCATTTTTTTTCTCATTGATTGGGAAAAGGTGGTGCACTTCATCTTATAATTTTATGTCTCTTCTACTTTCAAACCTCTTCAATCTCAAGCTTGCCTATTTTTTTCACCTTTGATTTTGACTATATTGAACTTCTTAATGGTTTTTTTGAAGCAGATAGGGAGGAGGGGAGGGAAGGGGGATTAGTCTTGTCACCCTTTGATCCCATTTGTTTGGTTTGGTAGATGTGACGGAATTTTAAAGTTTTTCAATTTCATCAACATGATGATTCTTTGGTACACCTTCCAAGCTCAAGATTTATTTCACCAGATCATCCAGTAAAAGCCCCGCGCCAATGACTTCAAGTTGGCACCTGATTATAGGTATCTCTCTCTATGCAGAAACAACTGACCTTGTTCGCTCAGTGATGCTGTCAAAATATTTAGTTCATTAGCTGAGATTGAGTATGCGCCGCTTGCATCCTTTTTTCTCCGTCAAAAATTCGAGTCCCCAAAACCTGTGGTGGACAAATTGGCCCCCTCCCTGAAATTTGAGGGCCCCTACACTAGTGTAGATATAATGGAACTCCCTCTGTGCTTATTTTAGATTGGTGGGTTGTTGTCGATAGTTTAGCATGGGAGTCAGAGCAGGTTTTTTTTTTCTCTCTCTATTCTACTGGTTGATGAGGAGTTTGGGAGGATTTCGAGCACTGGGATTGGCTCTTAACCACCGATGAAATATCCTGGGAATTAGAGAGAAATCGATAACGCAGCTTGTCATTCGCAACACTTGAGATCGTCCAAGTGGGCTCATCTGTAATTCGAATCGCTCGACGGCTTGGGTGTTGAGCAGGAGTCCGTCCCAGGCCTGTCGGATGTTTCGCCTGAGCCGCGACCATCAGGAAAAAAGAAATGCGAAATCCAGGGTCGTGAATGAAGTCAGTTAAATAGATCAGAATGTAGTTGATTTTCAAATGAGACTGGAGATCAACGGTGCATTCAACTTTTTCCTGTCAGAATGACCAGACCCCAATTAGTTTTGCCATGCATCTTCTCAAGAGGCGCACACAACTGTGCGGGATTGATGATGACCTGGCTACTCGTGGCGCTGGTACTGCAATTCACCAGGGGCAGCATAGGTGGTGCTAATCTCAGATTCTCGCCAGAGGGGTTCTTGGGCCGGCATTCGTGGAGCTCCTGGAGCATACGCCGCTGTTCTTCGGCGAATGAAACCCTACAGGTGTGTGAATAGAGTATTGATGTCGATGTGTAGGTTGTATATTTAATACTTGGGTACCAGCTGTAGTCAGCGGTGAATCTGCTCGGACGCACTGCATTCAGCGATCCATAACTAGTGGTTTGCTCCAGCCTTCCTCTCGAGTGGGTTGTATGGATGGGCTGCCCCGCCTGGGAATGAATGAAGGTAAGTATCCAAGTTGTTGCCGAGAGTTTGATGATCAGTTAGTGGTAAGACAGATGCATAAGTACTTACCGGTATCCATGTATGGACGATGTCTGAATGCTTAGCTTGACGTGCCGAGATTACATCGTAACTTATCACCATCCTCATCGTCTCGGTTAGGGTACGTCACCCCTTCACTGCTTCGAAGGCCAACCATCCTCCTACCAACCTCAACCGAAAGCTGTGGGAAGCCCAACTGACCCCTCTGAGCCCATGGTGTACTTGGTCTGATCGCCTGCTTCTCCTGCTGACTCTGGCAGACATCGATCTGACCGCCCCGTGGACTTGCCGCCCAATCGGAGGCTCCAGCAGCATTGGTCGTCTGCAGATTTCTTCCCTCTGTGTAGGCCAGTTCTGCCCACATCCGCTGTCAATCTCGCAATGCGCTCACCATTTCGAATTTGACTTATCCCTCAAGAACAGTACCCCGCTTGAAACAAATCAGGTTGCCTGCCCATCCCCGAGACTCGGTCAGCTCTCTGGGAAGCTTGGGTCAGGATGACTGTCCATCTGGGCTCAAAATATCTATCCATCAACTTTTTGGTCCTCCTCGCGATCTATTCCCTGTTCTTCACCTCTCACGTCCAATCAGTCAAGCGTGGCGATTTTAAAACGTGCGACCAGGCCAGTTTTTGTAAACGAGGTCGTGATCGGAGCATACGAGCTGCATCCCCCGAGTTTAGCGCGACGTGGAAATCACCATACCGGATCCAGGAGCTCCCGACTTGGTCTGATGCCCACCATGAATTGCAGGCTAGATTGATCAACGAGCTCTACCCCGGTATCACCTTTGGTCTTAAGGTCTCGTTTGTGGAAGGCAGTGAGGGCACTATGAGAATCAAGCTGGACGAGATCGGTGGTTTACGACAACGCTATAATGAGGCAGACAAATGGACTTTGGTTGCACAGCCAAAATTATTGAGCTCGCAGGATATCAAACTTGAGATCGGCAACGGCCAAACCACCATTACCTGGACTGGTACACGAGGCCCTACCTATCGATTCGAATTGGAATATCATCCACTGCGGATCGCTCTACTCAAGGATGGTCAACCTCACATCGTGCTCAACGAACGTGGACTGTTCAATATGGAACACTTCCGCCCCAAACCACCACCAGCGTCTACCGATGGCGAAGGTTTGGTCGTTCAAGAAGCAACCAATAATCAAGTATCCGACCCGCTCGATCAGCTCTATCCTGGTTTTAAGGATACCTCCGAAGATGGCATGTGGGATGAAACGTTTGGCGGGCGCACTGACTCAAAGCCCAAAGGTGACACCACAAGAAATTAAACATCATACTCCAGGTCATCCCAGTGCCGCTATATTGAAATCGGAGATTCGTTTTTTTTTTTTTTTTTTTTTTTTTTGCTCAAAACAGGTCCGGAATCTCTTACATTAGATATCTCTTTTCCTGGATATTCTCACGTCTTTGGCATTCCCGAGCATGCATCGCCTCTGTCTCTAAAGACTACCCGTGGATCACCCGAAGCGTCGTCCCAGAGTGCTTACACGGATCCTTATCGATTATGGAATTTGGATGTTTTCGAATACGAAGCTGACTCTGAAATGGCATTGTACGGTGCGATTCCGTTCATGAAAGCTCATCGGGCTGGCTCGACCGTGGGTGTGTTCTGGCTAAATGCCGCCGAGACATGGATCGACATTGAAAAGCAACCGACGAAACCTGAAATCCTTCAAGCTTGGAAAGCCGGCGACCGGAGAAAATCCTCGAATCCTGATGGCCTCGATGTTGGCCCCGGATCGACGTCCACACAGACTTACTGGATGAGTGAATCTGGTATATTAGACCTGTTCATTTTCCTTGGACCAAGTTCACAAGACATTTTCTCCTCGTTTGGTGCACTCGTTGGAACAACCATCATGCCACCTTATTTTTCTGTTGCTTATCATCAGTGCCGTTGGAACTACGTCAGCCAAGAGGATTTGTTGGGTGTAATACAAAACTTTGATAAGCACGATATACCACTGGATGTAATATGGTTGGATATTGAATACGCTGAGGAACACAAGTACTTTATTTGGGATAAGAAACACTTTCCCGATCCACTGAAAATGATCCACAAGTTGGAGGACACTGGGCGTAAGGTTAGCCAAATCCTTTCAGCATTTTCAAAACCCAAGTCTCTCGTGGATCAACCCTATTTTTTTTTCTGCTTCTCAGCTGGTGACTATTGTAGATCCTCACATCAAGCGTACCCAAGACCTCTATGTTTACAAGGAAGCGGTAGAGTTAAAAGTGTTATCCAAGTTGCCTGATGGATCCGAGTACGAGGGTTGGTGTTGGACAGGCTCCTCCAGCTGGGTGGATTACTTCGATCCTCGTAGCTGGGATTGGTGGGCCGGTTTATTCAAGTTTAACAAATACAAAGAAAGCACAGTCAATGTCCACAACTGGCTAGGTCGGCTCCTTCCAATAGTTTTAGATGTGCTTTTATAGTTCACTTACTCATCTTCCTCGGCGCCTCATGATTCGTTAGACATGAATGAGGTCAGTCACGAATTTCGCTATTGTTTTACTATCCAAAGAGGGGACTAACGCGTCATCCTCTCAACCACCGCAACTAAAAACTGTTCAGCCATCGGTGTTTAACGCTCCAGAAATCACTATGCCTCGAGATAATGTCCATTATGGTGGCTGGGAACATCGAGATCTACATAACTTGAATGGAATGGCTAGTGTACGCCTTATATCTTTTGCGTGACAACTCGTCGTGAGGCTTATGCACTCCGGATCAATTTAGCATAACCAATCCTCTCGAGGCTTACGTGAGCGAACTGATCCTCCACTGAGAGGTTTTGTGCTATCGCGATCCTTTTTTGCTGGGAGTCAAAGATATGGCGCCATTTGGCAAGGTGATAACATGGGCACTTGGCAGCACTTGGCTGTCTCGATTCCCATGCTACTGAGCAACGGCATAGCTGGTATGGCGTTCAACGGAGGTAAAGTGCTCTTGCTTAGCCTCACCTCACTGTCAAGCAATTTGCTAAGCAAGTGTTAACATGATTGAATTTTTCCCTAGCCGATGTCGGTGGATTTTTTGGTAATCCGTCTCCTGAGCTTTTGGTTCGATGGTATCAAACAGGAGCTTTCTTTCCTTTCTTCAGAGCTCATGCTCACATTGACACTAAGCGCCGAGAGCCATACCTATTTGATGAACCTATTCGGGGTTATATTGTCAACATGATCAAGCTAAGGTACACCTTATTACCCGCTTGGTATACATTGTTCTTCGAAAATACTTTCACGGGTGCCCCGATCGCAGTGTAAGCTACAACAATAGATTCTAAGGTCCTCAAGCTTTAATCGATGCTAATCACTTCAATGTTTGGGTAGTCCACAATACGTCATGTTTCCTCATGACGAGACTGGGTTTGCCGTCGATGATCAGTTTTATTTAGGTTCCTCCGGACTATTGGTCAAACCAGTCACACAGGAAGGCGCGACCTCAACTGATGTTTACATTGCGGACAACCAAGTTAGCAATCTCCCGAGCTTCGCTCTATACTGCTGTTGAACTCACGCGACGTTCCTCAATCACAGCCATATTACAATTATTTCACCTGGGACTTTTTCTTGGTCAATTCCGGGAAAGGCTCATCCAAAAGAATTTCGTTCCCAGCTCCACTGGATACTGTACCTCTTTTCCTGCGTGGTGGTCACATCGTCACCCGTCGAGATCTCGTAAGGCGCGCCGCCCCTTTGATGTGGAAAGATCCCCTTACGCTCGTTGTGGCACTGGATAAAGATGGCAAATCCGTTGGGACTGTGTACCTCGATGATGGCGAATCATTCAACCATGAACGCGGACAGTTTCTCTACAAGCGGTTCTCTTTCGATCACGATAGTTCAGGCGGCTTTAGCCTCTCATCTTCTGATGCAGTTCCCCAAACTTTAACCTCAACTCATGATAGTCTACGCTCAATTTTAGCTCAGTACAAACCTCAAAACGATTGGACCAAGAAGATCAGCTCTGTCACTATTGACAAGGTTATTATTTTAGGATTACCCAAGCAGCCCGCTTGCGTCAAAGTTGCCGGCAGGGACAAGGGATTGTCGCATAATTACAATACTGGCGCCGCCTTCAACCTTAAGTCGGTCGAAAAGACTGGACTTGGTAAAAAAGCTAGTGTTCTGGTGATCACAGGTGCAGGCGTCAAAGTTGTCGAGGACTGGTCAATCCATGTAGACCTCAAGAATTCTTGCCCCGCCGGTCAACCAGATCCTGCATCCGACCCGTTTATAAGTCTGCAATCGGATCAATGTCCTAAAGGTCACTTCCAATGTAAAAACGTTGGTCATATTTCATCTTGTATTCGAATCTCGCGGGTCAACGATGGGATTTGTGAGCCTGAGTGCTGCGATGGCACCGATGAGGCTCAAAACCCAGACGCCAATTGCCCCAACCGTTGCGAAGCAGTCGGAGCGGCATTCAAGCAGAGACGCGAGAAGCAGATGAAGAAGTACAGAGCGGGTAATAAAGAACGAAAGAATTATAGTGTTTATGGGAAGAAGGAGAAAATTCGACTAGAGGAGTTAATTAAATCATTGAATGCCGAAATAATTAACCTTAAGGCAAAAGAACTCGAAACGAAGGCTGAATTAGAACGGACCGAAAAAGTTTCGGAGGCTCGGATTGCCCAGCTGAAAGACACGAACTTGTTTCGCAGGATTACCGATTTTCAAAATTCTATCAAGCAATTGAGATCTCGGACCGATGAACTAAAGAACGATTTAGATCAATTGACTAACATTTTGAAGGACCTCAAAGCTGGCTACAATCCGAATTATCAAGGCTAGCTCTTCTTTATTTTTCTTATCATCCTTCATTTTGCTCAGATTGCTCCTTCTATTTTTAGATATGGTTGTCAAAGGCGCTGTGAAGGGCTTTGAAGAGTGGGAAGCCGAGAAAGCCAACGCTCAATCAACCGAGTCCGGTACCGAGGGTCTGATATCGGTTCCGTTGAACGAGCAATTAGATGGATTGGTTAACGAGGATCCGATTGAGCTGCTTGCAGCTGACCAAGGTCAATTTGGTGGAGACTATGAAAAACCAGATCCGACTGCGATCTGTGAGTTTGAAGTTTTGACTTGAAACCCACCCTTTCATTCGGTTGGGGCGTTAGACTCGTTAGGTCATGGTCAACTAATGAAGCGAATGTAGTAGTCAATTTGGAACAGTATTTACCCGAACCATTGAAGAATGCTTATGATGGAATCCGTGAATTTTTGGTTGAGGCGCTTGGCAAGGTCGGAATATTACCCAAGACCGATCGTCAGGGAAGTGCGGAAGGAGCGGGCTCGGAGCGACCGGATGTGGTGAAAGCTCGAAATAAATATCAAGATGCTCAGAACTTGGTCACCAACACCCAAAACCAAATAGATGATGCCCAATCGAAACTGACTCGAGATTGGGGCAAAGATTGGGAATTCATGAAGTTGGATCAAACTTGTTTTGAATTTAATGACCCAGAGTACGTTCATTCTTTCATTTATCGAGTCTTTAATCCTGTCGGATTACTCGAATTCCAACCCTTGGATTGTGGATGATTTTTTGGCCTGATTCTAATGAACCCGCGAAAAAAAAAGATACATATACGAAGTTTGCATGTTCGGAGAAGCCTGGCAAAAAACTCCCAATGGTGGCCGTACTTCCTTGGGGTAAGTTTTTTTTTTTTTTTTTGATCCTTAAAGGCCCTCATCTCCCCCTCCCGAAATTACTACCTGGCTTTGATCGGTCCTCTTCCCTGTTCTTTTTTTTTTGAGTAGACGATTTGCTAGTTGGAATACAGATGCCCCACAAGGTTCAAGCCAATACTATTCGAAACAAGTCTATGCGAATGGGGCGAAATGTTGGGTCAGTCTTCGGAGCCAATCCTTCCAGTTTTTTTTCTTCTTCTTGGATGTTTTTGTTTTTTAGCGTTTCGCAGGAGCTGACCCCGTTTGCCGATCTTCGCCTTCAATACGACCACAGAACGGACCGGAACGAAGTTTACATGTGAGTCTGGGGCGCCAGGAAACGAAAAAAAAGGGGGGCACTACTTGATTCGAGATTGGGAACTGATTGACTTTTTGAACGATTGACAGCTCGATCTAAAATGTGGGACGAAAAATGAGATCTATTCGATGATGGAACCGGAGAAATGTGAATATCTAATGAAGATGACCACTCCTGCCGTCTGTCACGATGGTCTGGATCCATCATCAACGGACTCGCAGAACGTGGATGGTCAACATCTTGATGATTGGATCGTTTTAAGGGATGAACTCTAAATGTGGTCGATTTTGAATCAACCGACAAATCTAAAGGAAAACCCACCTAGAAATCTAAAGAAAAACCCACCTAGAAATCTAAAGAAAAACCCACCTAGAAATCTAAAATTCTATTACCTTTGATAGCCCCCGCCCTTTTTTTTTGCTTGCTGGCGCGTGCTGCCCTGTTATCCTTCATCTTTTAATCAGCATTTCCACATTTCGTGGGTGTTGATGTTGGTAGTGGTAGTGGTGGCGTTTTTTTTTTTTTTTTTTTTTTTTTTTTACGGCGAAATTTTCTTTCTTTTTTGCTTTTTCTCTCTCTTGTTTTGTAAGTAATATAACAGATTGATGCAGACCCATGTGGTGCATGGAGATATCGGGTAGTGCTCCTTGCCGTCCGATCCTCGAGAAGCTTTCATCATCATCTTTCGGGAGCCAGCCGGGATTAAAAGATCAACATCTTCCCAATTCCTACTCAGGATTTCTTTTTTATCACAGTTAGCCATGCTACTCATCTACTCATGATTTAAAACTGAAATTCTTAATTCAACCTCCTGAAAAATTCAACCTCAAGCACTGGCCAGGCTTGGAATAAACTCAAGGATCTGTTCTTTGGTGTTAACATCCCATAGGAGTAGAAAGAATTAGAGGCATGGTTGGTTTGATTTGTGATTGGAAGTAAAGGACTTTTAGATAAAAGCCAGTAAATTCTTTTAAAGTATGAAATGTTATTATTCATTTTGTTTGATCAACTTGGAGTCAGACCACAAACAATTTTAAAATTTTATTTGATTCAAAACATTGATACAACAAGTTAGTTTGATCATTTGAATTAAAAGTGTATGATGAATAATGTACAAGGTTGTGATAATTAAGTGGGTGATGATTGAATGATAGCAAAGTTTGCTTTGAAAGTTGAGGTAGACCATGTTTTTGTACCGGGAAACTTTTGACCTCAAGAATTGGGAGAAAATCAAATAAATAAATAAATATTTCCTCCTAATAGATTGAACTTCAACATTGGGCTTGGCTTATTGAGAAGTTTCAAATCAAAATTCTTTCATATTTCTCTTTTTTTTTTTTTTTGAAAAAGTAAATAAATAAATAAAATTAAAAATTAAATAAGGACAACTGAGACAAGACCAGTCAATATATATGAAAAATAACTTGAAATCAATTTCCTTCAACTTTTCATTCACCTTTGAAAATTCAGGACTAATTCTTTTGTGAGTTGACACAATCTTTTTCACATCCTTTAAACCACACCTGATCTTCAAAGCATGAACTATGGTCATCAATCAAATTAACTTCACCTCCATATTCCTGTCGTTGATCTCTTGTCTCTGATGGTTCCTCCAATAATAATAATAATGATTACAATTTTTTTTCTTAAACATTTATAAACTCAGAATTGCTTGGAAGCGGTTTTTAAGCTGTTGATTCATTGAAATTTACAGAAAAGAATAAAAATGCCAAAATCAAAAACTTTTAGAATTGAAGCAGTTGAATTTTATTGATTATCAGATTCAGGACAATTCAGTTTCATGATTGACCAATTATTATTTGAATTATTGTTGGAATCAATGTATTTCATTTTCCAAGATGAATCTATGGTATGGATTTATTCACAATTCCAACCAAAAACTCCTTCAGGTTTCATTCTTCAAATAAAATTCTAAAGAGGTTTTATTTTTAAATAAAATTTCAGTGATTCTTATTTGCTTTTTGAGTTTTTTTTTTCAGTTAGTTAATTTAATATTTTCTTGCATTTTCTTTGTAAAAATTCTAAATTTCACTTATTCCAAAATTTCATTATCACAACATCAACCGTACCAAAACAATCAAGTTTCTTATCTTCAAAATTATCTACAAAGTTCATCAGAATCTATTGATTCTTGAAGAATATTATAGAATCACAATTGAAGGATTTGTTTTGAGCTTTCACCATCTATACTCCTACCCATAAGTTTGGGAGGTTGTGCCATAGTTGAATTCAGTTTTCATTTGATCAAAACATCCATGCAGATAAAATTTCAAAAAAAAAATGAAGCTTGATCTACATTCTAAAACAAACTTGATCACAAATCAAGTTGAAAAGCTTACTGGTGGCCAATTAAGTTGGTAAATAAATGAACATTTTTAAATTTGTAGAGTATGATTATGTTGAGTTTTGAGCTTGGATGAATCCAGAGACAAGAAATTTATATGCTGGGAAAAAGTGCCTAGGATTGATATCCTGCTAAAAAAAAAGATAAAAATATAAAAAGCTAAAAAGGATTATTTATCAAAAATTTCACATCCAGTTAAAATCCTAAAAGATTCAAATAACTGGGGCCTCTATTCTAAGAGAATCCCAAAGCAATTTACATGTGAAAATTAGGGTGAAAGTTCCTAGCCAAAATATGGAAGGATCTATTGTGCTTTTTCTAATTTAAAAACTGGAAGAAGTATTGGTCAAATCAATAATTGATTGTTCTCAAAATCATTTTTCCTTTGTGGATAATTCATCTACACAGATTCATAAATCATAATAAAATCACAAATCAACTTATCAATCTCAATGATTTCTATCTTTTTTTTTATTGATTTATTTTGGCCCAGGATCAATTCACACCTTGAGATTGACTTGAAACACATCTTTCTGTTGAATAAGGCATGTTTTTAGATTTTAATTTTTCTAAAATCACAGTTTTTGGTGTTTTTTCCATCAACAAATCAACAAATCAAACACACTTTAAGATGTGAATTTAGAATTTTTTTTGGTACATTCATGCCTTTGGGAATGTGTTGTGATAGCTTTCCTGGTATTGAAAAGAATCTCCCCACCCTCACCTTTGAAATTTGAAGAGGAAGGATTTGGGGGTGGCCCATGCAGCATTCTTAATTTTTTTACCTGTTGAAAGCTTCAAGGTCTGCAAAAGTTTTGAAAGCCAGGTTGAAAACTTGCATCCCTGTGTTTTTTGAAATCACTATTAAAACTGTGGATCCCAGTGGTTTTGATCTTGCAATAAAAACCATGGAGACTGGAAGCTTCCAAGGCCATATATGCAATTAAACCTGCTGAATCCAGAAGTTTCAACTGCATCCATGTTGTCTGTGGTGGTGGGTGTTTTCACCAGCCCACCTTTTTTAATTTCAATATCTTTTATTTTTATTTTTTTTCATACTTTTTTTTGTATTTATTAAAATTTTTGGAGGGCATCCATGGGTAATATGGCTGTGAGAATTAAAGCCAGCCCACTTTAATTAATTTTTCAATATTTTTCATTTTTTATATTTCTGTAATTTTTTATTTTTTGAATTCTTTAGGGTTTTGTATTTATTTTTTAATATTTTAAAAAATGTATGTATTTGTTTATGATGATTTATAAATATTTGAAAAAATAAACATAACATCTTCATTCATGATCCAAACTTTAAACATAGATCTATCTCATTTTTTTGAAACCTCTTGCATAGACTTCAACAAGAATATCAATGCTTTAACTGGATTTCAAACAGGTTTAATGCCTTTCACAAGGATTTCTTCTTCACAAGGGTAAAAATAGACCCTGAAATAGTTTTTTCTGTACTGAGAATAAAGATATTCATCATTATTCTCTATAAATAGCCATTTTTGAGAAAAATACTCAAAGAAATAAAAATGGATAAAACTAAAAAATCCAATGTTTATTTTGAGGAATCAACAAGAAAAAGAACTCTACATCAGGAAATTCTGATTAATATTTTTAATATATTTTCCACTCTATAATTAATCCCATTCTTCATTTAAATTTTTTAAATTATTCATTTTAAAATCTCTTCAACAATTATCAAGATTGTTTTCATTATCCACCCCAACAAAAATCCTTAATCTATGAGCCCAATCACCAATATCCTTCCAGCATCTATTAAAGTAGAGAATTTGATATCAATTTGTACCAAAAGTCTAATTTACATCAAGATCCACATTATTTTTAGAATATATATCAAACTCAAGAAACTCTGTAATATAACCAAGGCTTTCAGCCATATCAAACTCATAACTCACAATAAGATTTGAGTTAAAATCCTTCTTATATTCAGTAAAAATTTCAAATGATTCCATTGCTTCACTTCCCAATTTATCATAATATTTCCACAGGCCCTAAAGGAAATAATCTTTCTTATTAATTTTTTGAGACAATTAATTATCAACGTAGTTTCTATTTTTATGATGTGGTTTTTATTCTTAAATCTGAGACTTAAATAAATCTCTCAAGCTCCTCAGATATATGTATGAAAATGAATCTCAATCTGAGTCTAAATAATTCACCCAGGGAAAGAAAGAATACCAAAATTATAAACCACAATCTGATATGAGTTAGAATCTTTCTAATATGCAAAAAACACTTTGAAATAATTCAATTCCTTCACTTCCAGATGTATCTCATTTTTTCCAAAAGAACTCAAAGTATAAAATATTCATTTCTAATTGTTGGAAAGAATATAGGTTTCTAATGATTGATTTTCTTTCTTATTTTTATATTTTAGTTTTGTATTAATCAGTCAAATTATTTTAGAGAAATAAAGCAAACAGATATCATTAAATAATTACCCAAGTTTTCTTAGCACAACTGTCTGGATACCAAAGGAAAAACTTGGATCATGAATATATTCATGCTGGGGATCATAAACATACTTAATTTTATTTAATTATGACCAAGCCAGATATCATCCAAACTCATGAAATTTCTATCAAACTTATACCAAATTGATGGATTTTATCCAAAATTGGGAAAAGGGTGATGTGTATGTAGCAAGCATCGTGACTACACACATGGACAAGAATTCTCATATGACATTCTCCTTAGAAAGTCATAATGAATCCAATTCTGGTTCTTTGAAATGTCAGATATAATAAAGGAAAGATGATTTCCACTTCAAGCTTTATGAATAAAAATCCTCAAGTGAATTCAATTTAAATGGGTTTTAAGAAATCAATAATAAAACCACAAGCCCATTTTGGGTCTAGTGGTCATCAATTTTATTAAATATTTCAACCTCAATTAAAACAAAAAATTAAGAGGATTGGTTTCATATGGTGTTGCTCCAAAATAAATATCTGAATTTTTGAAACAGGAAGATGGGAAAAATTTAACAAGAATAAAATATATTAATAAAATAAAGAATCAAGTGCTTTATTCAAAATCATACGTTGGATATTTCATCAATCTGATTAGTACCTGTTATGAAAACTTGATATATTCAATGAAAAAATAATTCCATAGAAATTTGGAATTTTTGTTTTTCTCACTCTTCCTTGGTCTATTTGAATTGAAAATTTCACATTGTGCGCATAATTTATTACACATACAAGGAAAATTGAAATAAATTTTGCTTGGTTCACTTTGGTGTAATGGATTCAATAGGAAAATAATTTTCAATTCCATTCAAATTTATGATCCATGAGAACCAAGAATCCTCATCTTGATTTTCTGTTCACATCTTGGATTAATTGGGGCTGAAGAGGATATTTGAAAATTATTTGTAAATGGCAAATATTGACCACTTACCAATTCAATTGGGGCTAAATTTGGTGGAAAATACCAAGAATAAATTGGATCAGATTGAAAATGTATTTATGGGCTTAAAAATGGCATTAAAACCTTTCATCATGAAATTTTCCAGCTAATTTTCACTTGGGATATCAAAAAGAAAATGCCAGCTAGATTCAAAGTATTTTCAACACCCCAGGAACTATGGAAGTATTTTACTTCTTGTTTGAAAACATTTTTGGCCTCAGAACCAGGGAGGACTATGAAGAAAATTTTAAAATATTGGAGTAACTCATCAAAATAGACCTGGGGCTGTCCCAGTACATTGGGAAAGTATAGATAATGCTTGAGAAAAGGTTTTCCAGCCCTTTGCTTTTCCAGCCACTCAAAACTGGGAAATATGACTATTTCAAGTTGCAAGTGTCAAATTATTTCATCAAATATTACTTTTTGAATTGAACAGGGGATATATTTAAATTGCACATAATTATCTGAAATACATATAAATATATACATATACATATATATGTATATATATACAGACCACCACAGCTGGCCAATCTTTTGAATTATGGATGTATTTCCCCAATTTCTTTGATCATTTTCAAAGGAAAATTCCTCTTTATGAATTCAAAAAAAGAAGAGAAAATATTGCAATATCCCTGAAGCAAGGAAGAAATTGTGAAAAAGAAATTTTTTAAGTTTGATGGGGACCCTTTGAGGCCATATTTTAGATGACACCAGCAAATCTGGAAGACTCATTGCGCCCAATGAATGTGACCAGTAATTATGATGGCTCTGTAGATTAACTGGTATTCAAAAATTTTGAAGATAAGCTGAAAATGATTGATTTCTGTGTGAGAAATATTCCAGCAGATAGGAAAATCAAGATTTTGGAAGAACTTCAAATGTGTAGTTCTTGGAAATATCAGGCACAAAGATTTGAAATCCCATAGCCTCTGGGATTTAAAAGACAACCCATCTAAAAGAGCCAGTTGGTCTTTAAAAAATAGGAAACTTCATTGTTTCAAATTGAAGAACAGAGGTTCCAATACAAAGTGATACAAACAGAAATTGAGAATTTTATTAGAAAGGAAAAGTAGAAAGCAAAAAAAATAATTTGGAGATTTGAATCAAAAATCAGGAATAGGATGAAGACAAAAGGATGAAAACATGAGAGATCCTGAAAAAAGACCAAGATAAAACCTTCAAAAAAATGCTCATGAGGAGAAGAAGTCAAAGTTGGAAAGATTTGAAAGAGAAAGAAAGCTGTCTGAAGATTTTTAGGAATCAAGAAAAGATTTTTAATTCAAATAATTTGAGAGAGAAAGAGACTATTTTTACTTCTTTGTGGGAAGAATCAAAGCAAAATTGTAAAATATCAAAATACCAGCAGTAAGGGCAGAGTATGAAGCTAAATGAAAAGGTAATTTATGAATCAAATCTAAAGTTTCAAAAAAGAAAGTAATTTCAAAAATTAATTCTCAAACCAAATTCATGGTGGTTCTGGAATATTTTTTCTCCTCAAAAGAACCTGCAGGCTTGATTTAATGAAAAAATTCATCCAGTTAAATTGTCTTTGAATTCTTCAAACTTGAAAAAGCCAAAGTGGGGTAGATTAATTTTCCAGTTTTCATGTTCTTTTCCCAATTATTTTGAGTCTTTCTATTATCCACAGAGATATTTTAGGTGTGCTTATTATTATGTGGCTCATAAAGTTGGGGGAAAATTTTCAGATTTCATAAAGAAATGAAAAATTTGAATAGAAAAGAAATCAATGATTTTATAAAGTTATTTGACAGAAATTTGGTGATCATTTGTCTTTTGATAAATTTCTAGAAATGATTAATTTTTATGATGTGAGTTTATCCAAAAATAATTATTGGATGAGGTTCTGACATTTGGATGATTCTTGTACTGATTTTTATGAATGCCCAATATTTTGGATCTCTAAGGCAAAATCATGGAATTTTTTCCCTATTCATTTTCATGTGAATACAAAATCCCCTGTGTTTATTAGGGTGTATCAAAGTTAGAAAAACCGCCATTAGAAACCTGCCATTTTTTTTTTACCAAACCCACCATTAAAAATGGCAGGTTTCTGAAATACAAATACCCCATAACTGGTGTATTCCAAAATGGAAGGTTTCAAAAATCAAACCCACCATTATCATCCATCCACCATCCATCACATGCAAAACACCCATCCACACCTCCACCTCAGCAAATCCATACCAATCCCATCTCCATCACATCACACACATCAAATCTCCATCAAATCACACACATCCCATCACATGCAAAACACCCATCCACACCTCCACATCCTTCTCACCCTCAAGCCTTGGAGATCTTCTACAAATACAAAAAATTGATCTTTGCAGTCACCTACAAGTGGACCCCAGTCACCCCCTACACCACGCCCCTCCTCCTCCTCTCCCAGTCATTGGACTCCACCACTCACCCTCCTCCTCCTCACCAATCATTGGACTCAACCACTAACCACCAACAACAGGCTCACCACACCCACCAACCAAAAGTCACTGTCTCCATCTCCAGGTCAGTCTCCTTATCTCAACTCCCTTTTTGATTTCTTTGCTAACACCCCCCCTTTACTCTCCCATCTTTGTTTCCAGCCCAGCCTGGTATTCCCACCCCCCCCCTTGTTGCACTTTTGCTAACCACTCTGCCCTTGCTTCCTCCCTTGCCCCCCCCCCCTTTGACCAACCAACAGGGCAATTGACCGGCCCCCCCAGGCCAATTGACCGCCCCCCCCTTTGACCAACCAACAGGCCAATTGACCGCCCCCCCCCTTTGAACAACCAATGGGCCAATTGACCGCCCCCCCCCCCCCTTTGATCAATCAGGGGGCTGATTGACCAGCCCCCCCCTTTGACCAATCAACTGCCCCCCCCTTTGATTGATCAGGGGGCCAATTGACTTCCCCCCCCTTTGACCAATCAACCACCCTCCCTCTGTTTGATTGGGGGGCCAACGGACCGCCCCCCCCCCCCTTTGACCAACCAATGGGCCAATTGACCGCCCCCCCCCCCTTTGATCAATCAGGGGGCTGATTGACCAGCCCCCCCCTTTGACCAATCAACTGCCCCCCCCCCTTTGATTGATCAGGGGGCCAATTGACTTCCCCCCCCTTTGACCAATCAACCGCCCCCCCCTTTGATTGATTGGGGGGCCAATTTACCAGCCCCCCCTTTGACCAATCAATGGGAAAATTGACCGCCCCCCCCCCCCTTTGACCGGTTGACCAGCCCCCCCCCTTTGATCAATCAGGGGGCCAATTGACTGGCCCCCCCCCTTTGACCAATTAGCCAACCCCCCCTTTGACCAATTGATGGGCCAATTGACTGCCCCCCCTTGAACCAATTGATGGGCCAATTGACCAGCCCCTCCCCCCCTTTGATGTCAGCTTGCTACTATGTACAGAGCAACCTGTCATAGCAACAAAAAACTATAAAAATAAGAATATCTAAATTAACAAAAGAAGGAGTGAGAAATCCATAAATATTATTGAAGAAATGGATTCCTCACCCAAAATTAGGTAGGGTCACTCACTGACCCCACCCTTGAAATCCAAGTCCTTACATTTTTGAAATAATTAAAAAGAAAAAGTACTAAAAGTTAAGACACCATTATGGCACCTTTTGGCCATTCTAACATTTCACACATGTTGTCACGTATAGGGTTTACACCTAAAATTCACTCAGAATTGAGGTGTTGTGTATATTTTAGGAGTTACACACGGAAATGTGTTATGTCACAATTCCCGCGCGCAGCCCCGCATCATTACATACCCTTACGTACTCGTAGTAGCAGTTTCCCGCGTACTAGAGACCCGCGCAAAGCTAAATTCTGCCATGCACTCAGCGGATCCTACCCTGCGCGCATCTGTACTGACTGATCCCCGCGTCTGGATCCGTTGTGATTAATCTGACAACCAGGTACCGCTCAAAAGAGCTACAACCTAATTAGGGTTGCCTGGCATATGTAAAAAGTTGAAATATGCATTATTAATAATCTAAAAAGATCAAAACTTAATTAAAATTAAGAAAAATTAAGTTTAGTACATTTTTTTAATAATAAATTAAAGATCAAGGACTACCACGTAAATCATTGACTCTGATCTTTGAAGACCACAAAACACTACAAGGAGTGTTCATAAAAATTATTAAAAATGATCTATGTGATCAGCAGATGATGAAAAATTGGTAAACTTCCACATCTGATCACTTTAAAGCAATACTAATAGTACAAATAAAGGATGAGTGCAGAATGATCAAATTTACGCTATAATAGATTAACAGATCCTGTGGCTAAAATAGTACAGAAATCCAGCAGATCTAAGGTCAGCTGATTAACAGCACCAAGTGGACGTGCTAATCTTGCTCTGAATGACTTTCCAGCCTCATCCCATGAGAAGAACCCTCTCTACGCGCCCTGAGAAGCTCAAAATTACCCCAAAAAGGTATTTATACAGACCTCTTTAGATCCATTATTCCATTATCAGTTTACCAGGAATTATTATTATCAATCAGACACCGTGTCATTGTTAGTCAAGTGCTTATGAAGAGTCTAAGCAAGTGATTTATGACCAAGTCTGTAGTATTATTATTTATTTCTTAAAACCAATCAACCCTTGAAGTTTATTCAGGCAATCCACCCCATCTGCTCTGAAACCCTTCCTATTATTGCAGGATTTTCGTGATAAAGTGCTCAGAGTGAGGTTTTACCTTCCTGTCTAGGCCAGTGTGCTGTTATGCCCGGCCATTAGTGGAATAAGAACTTTCTAAGGCACCCATCTTCATTCCAAGGTTCTTAAACTGCCTAAGGAGGCCCCTTGAAGAGAGGTTGCTTTGTCTGTAAAGACCCCCAATAGTATAATACTGTGGCCCCTCTTTTATATAAATATTGAAAACATTTTATTACAAAACCAATTAAACCTTGAAACTGCTCTTATTATATTATTTATTTGAGCCTCTGAGTGTTTATTTTTGGAATAATAATAATTATTATTATTCCAGTATTTTTATCACTCTCTGTAGCTAAAGGACTGCAAGGTTCCTGGTATCAGAGAGCTGACAAATGGGGGTCTGGCCGGGAAATATCCTTAAATAATTAATCTTTGATTATTTATTCCCTGGACCAGTCTATTTTTCTTAAAAAAATAAGTTAAAATACTTATAACATATATTTTTGATCCTTTGTTTCTCTAGTGGATCTTAAGACCAATGGAGAATTGATAAATTATTATTTGAACCTTCTTAAAAAGAAAAAAGAAGAAAAACTCCGTAACTTTGTACCTGTTATTATAACTCCTGAGCAACAACAAGAGAAATTGCTTCATTATAAACAGCAGGTTATAAAGGACAAAGAACTTGAGCTTGAAAGAATTATCAATTTCAATTCTTTATTAAGGCAACATAAGGAGTAGAAAATTTATCAAAGGAAGCTTTATATTTATAAACTAAATAATCCTGAAGATAAAGAAAAATCAAAAACTAATAAAAGTGATTATTTTTTTAAAATATCATCTTGCCAGGTAAAAATAAAAAAAAATATTAAAGTTATATTTTTTTGTCTCTATCCATCTCAGTGGACTTGGTTTTTGGTGATCTCATTGACAAGGACCTCCTAGATAATGTCCCAGACAGTGTACCCTTGGACTTACCCTTGGATTTATCCCAGGATCTGATTGGAACTCACCCAGACCCCGTTGGAATACCCCCCAAGGACAGTTGTGATCCCAACCAAGTGTTGGTACCCTTGAATTTAAATTTAAGTGAGTTAAAATATATATAAAAAATTATTAAAAATATAAATACACAAAAAATATTATTTTTTATATTTTTAAGTCTTTTCTCAATAGTTTTGAGAAAAGACTTACTCATTCATTTTGGTGCTATGTACCAAAATAGGCGCAACACCCGTGCAACAGGTAGAACCCCATTGTATGGATCTCTGCATGGAGGAACCTGTATGCGCAAGGACTCCAGTTGCAAGCGCAATGAGGGGGCCTGAACCCGTGACCATAGTGTCAAGCGGGAAAACAACAGCGAGGACCGCGGCCACCAACTCAACCAACAGAGCGTTGGAGAACCACCCAGTGCCCAACAAGTTATCCCAGGAGGATACCGGTCCTCCTATGCCACCCCAACTGAACTCAACCAAGGAGGAAAGAGTCAAGGTTTTAGTGAAAGAGCACGTGAGCTATTGGGAACAATCCAAGTTTGCTCAGACCCAGGAGGATCATCCAGGTATGAGAAAAGCTATTTCTCTGGCAAAGAAGTCTCAGATTTCTCTGCAAAGTTTGATACCAAAGAAAGAAGTAGAAGGCTACGTGCAGAACTGGAATCCTTGGGATCAGTTAGCTTTCTTAAAGGGAAAGGACCCCAAAAGGAAGAGGTCCTGAGTCCATCAGAAGTTAAGGAACCCAAAGGATTGGGACAGCATAATATCCCTATCCCAGAAGTGGAAAAAGGTGTACCACAATTAGATGTAGAAGCTCTTAATAGCTTTTCTGTAAATGTGTCTCACAATTTTATGGTTATCAGCCAATGTTTTGACAAATTTTATCAACAATTGGACAGATTGAGTCTGAGTATTTTCAGAGTGATTGATACCCAGTCTCAAACCATGAGAATTGATGAGTTAGAAATACAACAAATCAAGGATAGTATAAAATCTAGTAAGTTGGACCTGATGAAACACATTGATGATAACCAATCAATTCTTCAGGAAGATATTCTTGCAACCATGAAACAGCTTAAGGAAGAATTTAAGAAAACTAGTCCTAGTCCTTCAGCTCACCTGATTAAAAAAATTGATTTACTAAACAACAAACTTGATTTGGAGTTAGGTATGATTAAGAATGATCTTAGAGATCTTAAAGTCAATTCTACTAACTCCCCAGTCATTGACCTGGTAAAAACTAGACCTGCTAGGTTCACCAGTACTCCTAGTATTCCTCTCAGAACCATGACAACTAGGAATGAATCTTTTAGGCCCATTCCTACTCCTGAGATAGAACAGGCTTTGAAGTTACTTCCTCCCATTACTGAATGGCCTAAATTCTCCAGAGAAGGAGAATACAAACATATCAGTTTCATTAAATTCATTGATTATACCCTTGCTTCTTATGAACTTCCTGATACAATAGTTGTGGTAAGATTGCCCAGACTATTTAAAGGAGTGTATCTTGATTGGTTTATCAATAAAAGGGAAGAAGTTGGATCTTTATCCTGGAGTTCTTGGAAAAAACTGATCAAATTACAATTTGGTACTAGGATTTGGAAAAGAAAGATGATGAAAAATTTTGAAAACTCCAAGTCTGATCCATCCAAGTACAGACCTCATAAGTGGTGCTTATACCAGAAAAGGAGGTTAGACTGTTTTTATCCGGATGCTGATAAAGAAGAAGTCAATGAAAGACTTCTCAACTTATGTCCCGGACAAATCAACCACAGTGTAAGGTGCAGAATGCCTATGGACTCTGATCTTTCTACCCCGATAGGTTTATTGGAAGAGACTATTGATATGAATGGTCTAGATAAGAGAGTCAACAGACTCCCCAGAGAACAAAATACTAGGAACAGGGAAGAGTATACTGCCAAAACTAAGGAATCCCCTGCCACTAATCCAACTACCTTGGAAGTCAAGAAGACTCCAGAGTCAAAGGAAAAGTATGTTGGAACTGTAACCAAACGGGACATGTAAGACCTGATTGTCCTCTACCTAGGTAAAGGATTAATCCTATTGAAGGAGAAGAGTATGATAATCCTGACCCCCACCTTGATGATACTGATGGATCACTTTCTGAGTGTGATTTGATGATCACTAACCCCATCAATGTTATTGAAGGAAGTATTGAGTCCTCTCTAGACATAAATTCTGTTAATGAGGATTCTAACTTACCTCAAAAATGGAATCCCAACATGAGGATCCACCACATCTCTGAGGCTAAGACCTTGATTCTGAAACCTTCTGACAGTAAAAGTTACACTTAAGGCAAAACATGCTACGCTACTGGTTTGATCCAAGGTTCCCCTGTTAATTTACTCTTGGACAGTGGAGCCTTTTGCTCTTGTGTTGGTTCAACTTATTTGGAGAAACAAGACCCAAACTGAAAACTGAACTTATTACCTATACCTCAGGCTAAGTTCAGAAGTTGTAATTCTTCTCTTAATGCCGTTGGAGTATGGTCCTCTGATATCATACTCCCTCACGTTAAAGGATCACTTAAACTGAACATTGAATTTGTAGTGCTCCAGAACAGAGTATGTGATTAATTCATCCTTGGTAATGATTCTCTTTGCTTGTATGGTATAGATGTATTCCAAAGCAAGGGTAGATACTTCACCATAGGAGGAGACCGGAATAAGAAGTTTCAAATATGCCATGTCAATGCTCAAACTTCTGATTCAACTTATGAAAAACACCTAGATAGTTTCAATCAGGAATACTTCTCTCAAGCAGCTTTGAATCCCCTGCTCAATGAAGAACAAAGACGGGACATCCTACAAGTATGCTTTGAAAATCAGAATGCTTTCTGTACCAAGGATCACCCCATTGGTAAAATCAAAGGACATGATATGATTCTTACTCTAACCATTAAGCCTCCTTACCCACTTAACCTCAGGAGACCTGCTTACCCTTCTGGTCCAAAATCTAGAGCTCCTCTGGAAACTCACATCCAAGAGTTGGTTGACCTAAAAGTCTTAAGGAAAGTAGGACACAATGAACAAGTAGATATCACTACTCCAGTAATTATAGCTTGGCATAATGATAAGTCAAGGATGGTTGGAGATTTCAGAATGCTGAACAACTACAACCAAGCTTATTATCATCCAATTCCAAGGATTGACCATGCTCTGCATAACCTATCAAAAGCTAAGTACATAACTACCATGGACATGCTGAAAGGGTTTCACCAAATACCTATCAGCCCTGATAGCCAGAAATTCATGAGAATTATCTGTCATTTGGGAATTTATGAGTATCTAAGGATGCCTTTTGGTATAAAAAATTCTCCTTCTCACTTTCAAAGGATGATGGACACATTTCTAGGATTGTTCATCAGACAAGGATGGATGATGGTTTACATTGATGATGTTATCATTTACTCTGATGATTGGGATACCCACCTGGATAAAGTAAGATTAGTCCTCAAAACTATCTCTGCTGTGGGATTAAAAGTATCAATGAAAAAGTGTAACTTTGGTTATGGAGAACTGAAAGCCTTAAAACACATTGTCTCTGGACTAACCTTAGCTGCTGACCAAAACAAGATAGCAGCAGTAATGAATAGGCCAATGCCTCAGAATAAAACTGAACTCCTATCTTTTATTAGCTTCTGCAGCTACTATAGGAAGTACTTACCAAAGTTTTCTCTTCTAACCAAGTGTCTGTATGAAATCTGCAACAACACCACCTTGTTTTAAATGACTCATGAAAGAGTTAAGAATTACAAGGAACTCAAGATGGCCATGGCTTCAGATCCAGTACTGATTCAGCCAGACTATTCTAAACCTTTCAAGCTCTATATAGATGCTAGTATAGAGGAGCTAGGAGCTGCATTACACCAGGAAGTCATACAGGATGACAAACCAGTGGAAAAACTATACTCTTCATATCAAGACAAGTTAAGGATACTGAGAAAAGGTATGGTGCAAGCCAAATGGAATACCTTGCTTTAGTATGGGCTCTGGAAAAACTTCATTACTACTTGGAAGGAACCAAGTTCACATTGATTACTGACTGAAATGCCGTCAGGACTTTGATGAACATGAAAAACCCTAGTAGGCACATGTTAAGATGGCAGATAGCCATACAAAAGTACATAGGTTGGATGACTATAGTTCACCAAGCTGGTGCTAAACACCAGAATGCTGATAGTTTGAGCAGGAATTCTTTACCCAATGACCCATGTAACCCTGCTTATGACCCTGAGGATAATTATATCTTCCCTATCCTTAACATTAACATGTTGAACGTTGAAGCACCTATAATGGGAATCCACATTTGTGAATTGGATGAATCCTTGTTCAACTCAATCAAAGAATCTTACAATTCTGGCATGAAAACTCTGATCACCATTATGGAAAGTACTTCTCCACCATCTGAATTGATCAATAGCCTACCTGAACCTCTTTTGAAACCATAAAAAGCCGGAAGGTTCACCATATGGGATGGTCTAGTATACTACAGGCATCAACATTCAAGTGTTATAGTCTTAACTAAGGATGACTATATCAAACACGTCCTGGCTGAATGCCATGATAACTGCTCATCTGGTCATTTATCTGCTGATAGAACCTTAGATAAGGTTAAACAAACTGCTTGGTGGATCAATTGGAGAGACTCCACTATCCAGTATGTTACCAGTTGTGAAACTTGTCAGAAGTCCAACAGGACTGCTGGGAAAAGGTTTGGTCTACTGCAAAAGATTTCTGAACCCAATAAAAGATGGGAGATCATCAACATGGACTTTGTAACTTGACTACCACCAGGAGGAGCCTATTCCTACAACTCAGTCCTAGTCATTGTGGATAGGTTCTCCAAGAAAGCAAAGTTTATACCTAATCACAAGGAAGACACTGCTATGGAAGTTGCCCTATTATTTTGGAACAGACTCATTGCTGATGTTGGAGTTCCCAAGATTATTATCAGTGACAGAGATCCTGAATTCACCTCTGAGTTCTGGAGAAATCTTCATGATATGCTAGGGACCACCTTAGCTTTATCTACAGTTTATCACCCTCAGACGGATGGCTTAGCTGAAAGAATGATTCAGACCCTGGAAGACATGCTCAGGAGATTCTGTGGCTTTGGTCTATAATATAAGAATTCTGATGGTTATTGCCACAATTGGGTTAGCCTTTTACCTGCACTAGAGATGGCCTACAACAGTAGCAAGCACTCTACCACTAAGGAAGCACCCTACATACTGGAAAGAGGATGGATTCCTAAATTAACCAAGGATAACCTTAATCACCAGCTAACAAATATTTACCCTACATCACTTGATTTCAAAAACATGATTGATGTAGAAAATAAACATTCTGTTAAGTGTGTCCAGGATTCTGTTGAGTATAACCAAAAAAGGTGGGATAAGACCCATAAGGAGCCGGATTTCAAGATTGGTGATCAAGTCTTGATCTCTACCACCAACTTCACCAACATAGCTGGAAATAGAAAGCTTATACCAGCTTTTGTTGGACCCTTCACCATTAATAAACTTCATTGTAAGAATGCTGCGGAAGTAATCCTTAGTGATGAGCTTTCTAGGAAACACCCAGTCTTTCCAGTAAGTCTCATCAAACACTACCACCCAAGGAATGGAGAATATACTCCTTCACCTGAAATACCTGTTGCAGAAGAACCTGAAAAAGACAGAGGAAAAGTTAGCAAGATCCTTAAAGATAAAAAAGAAAGCATCAATGTAAAAGATGTCAGACTCTACCTAGTTTATCCTTGGGTAATTTAGGAATCCATCCTCTTTCCAGTATGTAGGGTTCTTCCTTAGTGGTAGAGTGCTTGCTACTGTTTTAAGCCATCTCTAGTGAGGGTAAAAGGCTAACCCAATGGTGGCAATAACCATCAGAATTCTTGTATTCTAGACAAAAGCCACACAATCTCCTGAGCATGTCTTCCAGGGTCTGAACCATTCTTTCAGCTTAGCCATCTGTCTGAGGGTGATAAGCTGTAAAGAAATCTAAGGTGGTCCCTAGCATATCATTAAGATTTCTCCAGAACTCAGACGTGAATCTAAGATCTCTGTCACTGATAATAATCTTGGGAACTCCAACATCAGCAATGAGTCTGTTCCAAAATAATAGGGCAACTTCCATAGCAGTGTCTTCCTTGTGATTAGGTATAAACTTTGCTTTCTTGGAGAACCTATCCACAATGACTAGGACTGAGTTGTAGGAATAGGCTCCTCCTGGTGGTAGTCCAATTAAAAAGTCCATGTTGATGATCTCCCATCTTTTCTTGGGTTCAGAAATCTTTTGCAGTAGACAAAACCTTTTCCCAGCGGTCCTGTTGGACTTCTGACAAGTTTCACAACTGGTAACATACTGGATAGTGGAGTCTCTCCAATTGATCCACCAAGCAGTTTGTTTAAACTTAAAAAGGGAGAATCAGCTGATAAGGATGAATAGTTACCTGAACACAAATCCCTGATGGACCCATACACCTAAGGAACTACAGAGCCAGCAGAAGGCATTGACCCAGAATTTTTTTTCAGATATAGACATATCTTGGAGTGGGGGAATGTCAGCTTGCTACTATTTACAGAGCAACCTCTCATAGCAACACGAAACTATAACAATAAGAATATCTAAATTAACAAAAGAAGAAGTGAGAAATCCATAAATATTATTGAAGAAATGGATTCCTCCCCCAAAAGTAGGTAGGGTCACTCACTGACCCCACCCTTGAAATCCAAGTCCTTACATTTTTAAAATAATTACAAAAAAGTACTAAAAATAACAACACCAGTATGGCACCTTTTGGCCATTCTGAAATTTCACACGTGTTGTCACGTATAGGTTTTACACCTAAGATTCACTCAGAATTTTCGTGTTGTGTATATTTTAGGAGTTACACGCGGAAATGTGTTATGTCACAATTCCCGCGCGCAGCCCCGCATCATTACATACCCCTATGTACTTGTAGTAGCAGTTTCCCGCGTACTAGAGACCCGCGCGCAGCTAAATTCTGCCACGCACGCAGCGTATTCTACCCCACGCGCATCTGTACTGACTGATCTCCGCGTCTGGATCTGTCATGACTAATCTGACAGCCAGGTACCGCTCAAAAGAGCTACAATCTAATTAGGATTGCCTGGTATATGTAACAAGTTGAGATATACATTAGTAATAATCTAAAAAGATCAAAACTTAATTAAAATCAAGAAAAATTAAGTTTAGCACATTTTTTTAATAATAAATTAAAGATCAAGGACTACCATGTAAATCATTGACTCTGATCTTTGAAGACCATGAAACATTACAAGGAGTGTTCATAAAAATTATTAACAATTATCTACGTGATCAGCAGATGATGGAAAATTAGTAAATGTCCACATCTGGTCACTTTAAACAATACTAATAGTACAAATGAAGGATGAGTGCAGAATGATCAAATTTACGCCATAATAGATTAACAGATCCTGTGGATAAAATAGTACAGAAATCTGGAAGATCTAAGGTCAGCTGATTAACAGCACCAAGTGGACGTGCTAATCTTGCTCTGAATGACTTTCCAGCCTCAGCCCATGAGCAGAACCCTCTCTAGGCGCCCTGGGAAGCTCAAAATTACCCCAAAAAGGTATTTATACAGACCTCTTTGGATCCATTATTCCATTATCAGTTTACCAGGAATTATTATTATCAATCAGACACCATTTCATTGTTAGTCAAGTGCTTATGAAGAGTCTAAGCAAGTGATTTATGACCAAGTCTGCAGTATTATTCCTTATTTCTTAAAACCAATCAACCCTTGAAGTTTATTCAGGCAATTCACCCCATCTGCTCTGAAACCCTTCCTATTATTGCAGGATTTTCGTGATAAAGTGCTCAGAGTGAGTATTTCCCTTCCTTTCTAGGCCAGTGTGCTGTTATGCCTTGCCATTAGTGGAATAAGACCTTTCTAAGGCACCCATCTTCATTCCAAGGTTCTTAAACTGCCTAAGGAGGCCCCTTGAAGAGAGGTTGCTTTGTCTGTAAAGACCCCCAGTAGTATGATACTGTTGCCCCTTTTTTACATACATATTGAAAACCTTTTATTACCAAAACAATTAAACCTTGAAACTGCTCTTATTATATTATTTATTTGAGCCTCTAAGCGTTTATTTTTGGAATAATAATTATTATTATTATTCCAGTATTTTCATCACTCTCTTTAGCTAAAGGACTGCAAGGTTCCTGGTATCAGAGAGCTGACATTTGACCAATTGACCGCCCCCCCCCTTTGAACCATCAACCGCCCCCCCCTGTGATTGATCAGGGGGCCAATTGACCGCCCCCCCCTTTGATCAATCAGGGGGCCAATTGACCCCCCCCTTTGATCAATCAGGGGGACAATTGACCGCCCCCCCCCCTTTGACCAATTGATGGGCCATTGAATTTTTGATGGAAGATTTGCATTGAGAAGGATTTATTTTGAAGTTTTGGACTTTTGAGTTGTTTTTATTGAGGAGTGGTGATGGATGATGAGTGGTTTGTGGTGTGGTGAGTGTGTCGTGTGGTGATGAGTGGTGTGGTGTGTAGTAGAATTTTGTAGTGTGGTATTATATGATGAGGCTGAGAGTTTGGACAGGCACATTGGCTCACCTGGCAATTGCACAATTAGCTTAGCAGTTAAAGCATTAATCACCAAGGATGAGGTCATAGCTTCAACTCCCATAGTGTGCAAATTAATCTTGGCTTATAAATCTGCCACTGCCCTCAAAATGTTATACAAAAAATTGATGCCCTTATTGATCCTCACCCCAAGCCCAGCAGGTGCATGGGAGGGAAAAAGATGGGAGTAGACAATTTGAAAAAAATACAGAGACATGGATAGAATAGGGGTTGCAACCCTCAAAATGTTATACAATGAATTGGATCCCTTCTTGATACTCACCCCAATCAAAATATATGGTTAGGAGGGAACAAGATGGGAGGAGATAATTTGAAAAACATTGAGGCTTCAAAAGAATAGGGCTTGCAACCCTCAAAGTCTTCCAAAATGAATTGAATCCCTTATTGATCCTCACCCCAATTAAAGTGTACGGTTGGGAAGGAACAATATGGGAGGAGATGATTTGATAAAAATACAGAGATGTGGAAAAAATAGGGCTTTCAACCCTCAAAACTTTATCCAATTAATTGAATCCCTTCTTTATCCTCACCCCAAATGTAATAGGTGGATGGGAGGAGATGATTTTGGAAACATACAGAGACTGGGACAGAATGGGGCTTGTCAGCATTGGCTAAAGGGGCAATGTTTGGATTGATAGTTCATGAATTTCTTCCTCATTTGTTTGGATGAAAGAGCCACCCTACCTTGGTTTTATTCTTTAGTTCATTGGCAATCAGGAGATAACCATTAAAATTAGAGGATATAGGTTGGAAAACTTGTGTTTCATTGTTGGTTGGATCCAAAGCAAGTGTCATAGTTGGAGGGAATTCGGAGCCAGCTTGCCAGGATGATGTGATCAGCTCTCTTGAGCTGAATTGAGCCTTTGGAAGCTGATGGGGGGGGATTGTTGGATGTTGATTTCCTGAGGGATGTTTGCTTTTGTTGATTGGAATTGTGAGGGGAGGTTTGCCAAGGGGCCATTTAAAAAGAGTAAGAGGGATGAAGGGATGAAGAAATGTGATGAAAGCAGGGATGAAGAAATGAAGCAATGAAGCAATGAGAGTTAGGATGTGATGAAAGGGGGGATGAAGCAATGAAGTAATGAAGCAATGAAGCAATGAAGAAATGAAGAAATGAAGCAAAGAAGCAATGAAGCAATGAAGTGATGAAGCAGTGAAGCAATGAAGCAATGACAGGATGGATATGATGAAAGCAATAAAGTGGTGAGAGTGATGAAGCAAGGTGAGAGTGATGAAGCAAGGTGAGAGTGATGAAGCAAGGTGAGAGTGATGAAGTGATGAGGATAGCAATGAAGCCATGAGAGTGATGGAGTGTTCCAATGAGGTTGGGGGATGAAACCAGGGGTGATGATGTGGAATGACGCGTGTTTAAGCTTTTGAAAGCCTTTATATACTTGACTTCAAAAAACCCGCTTTTTTCATGTTAACTTTGACACGTCTGATGTGAAATAAGTGGTTTTTTCATTTTTAATGGCGTGTTTGAAATGGCAGATTTGTGTTGAAACCCGCCATTATAAAAAAAAGGGTTTGCTTAACTTTGATACACCCTATTGTTCTTTTTGGTGAATTTACTTTCATAGCCTTTGCAATTGGCAAAAAGGGAGGTTTCTTGAAACATGATTTTACAATTTTGCATTTTGATAGTATGTGGAAAGAATATATTTAAAGGAGGGGTTTCAAGATTTGGGAAGTATATCATGAAAATTTCATGAATCTCTGGAGAAAAATGACCCTCTTCAAGCATGGTTGAAATTGATTTGGAGTAAAAGGAATTTATATTAACATATTATTTTATTTGTTTGGGGCCGTTCTTGTACTGTTTTTGTTTCTGTTTAATAGTTGGAAACTTTTGCATTGTTTGAATTGGATTTATTGAAACAATAATTTATAATTATTTTCCAGTATTTATTGATAAAAATTCATCCATCTCAGGAAAATTAGATTTAATTTATAAAAATAACTCAAATACTCTGAGAATCCCTATTCAAACCCTCATCTTTGGATTAATATCCATAACTGGTATTTTTATGCTTTTTTTAATTTTATATAATTTTTGACTGATTTTCAAATACCTTGATGAGATTTTCTTTTCACCATTTGAAATTTGGTGATAAATATTTAATATTTGGTATGGGTGGTGTTGAATTAACAACCCTGGTCTAAAAAGGTTTCTGAAACACCATTCACAACCTATATGAGCACAACTCAACAAGTTGCAAGCAAAGTTTTTTACAACTTATGCAACCCCTGGGAGGTTTCATACAATTAGTTTGGAACCTCCCAGGGTTTTTTTTTTTGGTGGGAAGGTTAAATTCACCACCCTGTGGTTGCAAAAAAGAATGAATTGCTGGGGAAACCCATATGTGTTGTGAACAGCAATTCACAACCCAACAAGCAGCAAGCAAAGTCTTTTACAACTTGCATGTCACCAAGGGGGTTGTGAATTCCAGTCTCCACCCCCATACGGATTGCAAGTGGAAATTTGCAACCTGCAGGGAAGGCGCAAATTGTGAGCGGGGTTGCACATGTTTTCCTGGCTCATTTGAGGCAAAATAGCCCCAAATGGGCCATTTGAGGGGGGGATTAAGATAGATAGACAAACCTGGACCACTTTTGAGTGCCATCAACTCAAATTTGGGGATTTGGAATACTATGTGGGACTATTGGACCACAAAAAGAAACTTGGAAATTAAACATTCTGCATATTGGAAAAAAAGTCTTTTCTCCAAACAATACTCACCTGTTGGATAATTTTTCTCTCAACCCAAAAGTGAGTACACTTTGGAGTTTTTGGAAACAGTTGGATTGAATAATAAATTTAATTTGGTTCTTTTGGGAACAGTTGCAAGCCCAAGCCCCCCTGTTTTGAACATGGCTTCTTTAAATGACTTAATTGAAAGTGTTTTTAACAAAGCTTTGGATTCTATGGATTTGTGTAGGGAGTTGGAAAAGAAAAAATTGGAAGCCCCAATTGCATCCTCATCTATGGTTAAAGTTGAGGAACAAGATGTTTCTTCACAACTGGAATTTACTGAAGGTGGTGGGTCACCTTTCATATTCCATTTGAATAATTTGATTTGGCTTGATCAATACTAACGTGACCATTTAACTATGTAACTAGGAGATTCCGGAACACCTTGAACCTCCTCCTGTGAGAGCCTTTCCTAGTAGCAAAGAATCCAAGAATTATTTTTGAAAATGGAAAGCCATTCATGGCTACGCATTGAAAACATTCAAGTCAAAAAAGGATAAATATGTTGACCTAGAATGCAACAAATTTGTATTATATGAGGGGCAGTCCCTCACCAAAGGGCAAAGGCAAACTCACAGAAGAAAGGCTGGGTGTCAATTCATGATCCATGCAATTTGGGAAGTAGCAGATCCCACATGGATTCTCTCCATTAGAAATGACCAACACAATCATCAACCATCTGAAAACTCCTCAGTGCATCCTCAACTGAGGAGAATCTCTGGTGTAGCCTTGGATCAACTTAAGGAAGACATGAAATATGGGCTCAATACAGTGCAACTTAAAAGGAAATTGAGCAAGATTTATGGTGGAGAATACATTAAAAATAGAAAAATTTATAACACTAAGCGCCAGGTAAAGAAAGCAGAACTCAATTGTAAAAACTCTATGGAATTTCTATTTGAAATTCTCCAGGAATCCCAGTGGGCTTCCAGGTCAGAATTTGGTGGAGAGGATAACTCAGGGGCCCTGTGTTTGGCTCATCCTAATTCTATAAAACTTTGTAAAAAATACCATCATATTGGTTTTTTGGATTTTAATTTTCAAACAAATAGGTACAACATCCATCTATGGCATGTTGTAGGAATGAGATCCAACAGGAAAAATTTTAAAAAGGTTTTTTTTTATAAAAAAAGAAAAATTTCATTTCTACAGCTGGGAAGTCAATGCACTAAAGGAGTTGTCTTATAATCCCAAGAGGCTTCCCCAACTCTTTGTTATGGACCGTGAAAAAGCTCTGACTTGTGCAATCAAACATAGTTTCCCTGAGTCATCCAGACAGTTGTTCTCATGGCGCTTGTCTATAAATATTCAACCAAATTGTAAATTTTGCTTCATTAATGACAATCAAGGGTGTCAAAGTGTTATGAATATTTGGGCAAATTATGGGGCCTCTAAAACCAAGGGGGAGGAGAATTAAATGATGAGGAACTCAGAATAGGCCAATTTATTGCTTCTTCTTTTCATCTCTTCTGGGAATGCTTATGTTAAAAATTCTATATTGTGTTTCTTGAAAGACCCTGAGGATGTGCTTGAGAATATGGAAAAGAAAATTTCCCTATCAAAGAGCCTTTTTTAATGGTGTAGAATTTTGTCAAACCAGAATTTGGAAATAAAACAATGTCTTGGGTATAAGGGGCCCATGCTACTTTCAAAAAATTACTTGCACAATCTTCAGGGACCATTTTGAATTTATGGAAACAACTGGAAGGAAACATTGAAAGCCAAATAAAATCAGTGCATGTGTTGCTTAAAAAATATTAAATAAAGTTGGGAAAATTTCTTCCAAAATAACTTTCACCTTTGGGTTACAAATTGTCAATGTAGGCAATCAAAATCATTGGGGAACAATTTGAGAAGTTAAAGCGCAAACATGATGGCAAGGTGTGCTCAAATTCATACTCAAAAAATGGGCTTGTCACGTTCCCAAATCTTAGCCAAAATAATAGCATCAAGAGGATCCATTTTGCCTGAGGATGTTCCTCCTCAGTGGAGGTTGGAATATAACCCTTCCTTTTTGGTAAGTTGGGTTTTTTGAAGGTTACAAATTATTGGATTGACAGATTAATTATTGTTTTTCTTTTTGAAAGATTGACACAGATCCAGTTCTTGAAAAATAACAATTTTTTAACCAGTCCAATTTAATGGTTATGGGGAAGCATCAAGAAGTTAAATTGAAGATCTCAAAGTCTGTGGTCAAGTATACAGCCACTTTGATTACCAAGCCAAGGTTTGAGCCAAAGTTCTTAAGTTCCATCTGCGGCTGAACCAAATTGAAAAACACCTCACCTGAAATTATGAGGTTTTACCATGTGCAAAGGGAAATTAATAGGGAAAAACAGGTTAGAAGGGAACCAAAAAGAGCAAGGATAGTAAGTCTTTCATTTTGAGAAGTGTTCTTTTTTTTTTTAATGAACTGATTGGGAATGATGATTCTATTAGAAGTCCTTAGGCTCAGAATCTGAATTTCATAGCTCACATGAAGATTCTGGAAGTGAATCAGGCTCCCTTCATTTGAAATTTTATTCCTCTTCTGAGGAAGAAGAAGAAGGGGAGAATTCAACCAGAAGCACATATTTGGTGAGTATTCATTTCATTGATGTGATCAAAACCAACAATGAATAATAATTTGGTTTTGATATTATTGAACCAAGATTGAAATAACTCAATCAAATACCTGAGAAATTACATAAGCTTTTGGGGGAGGTTTAGGATCTGGTTTTCAATTGGAATTGTGGATTTAGAGTCATTGCCACATAACTTGAGTAAAGTGAGAATGGTTGGTTTAAAGTACAAAAGTAAATGATTGAAACATTGAGGAAAGATAAGACATTCTATTCTAAGATCCTTTGTGGCACTAAATAATTTGAAAAGATAGAACAAAGACTTGATTTTAATGACATCAATGAAAAGATTATGTCTTAAAAATGGCTTGCAAAGCTAGAAATTGGCCAATTAATAGCTGAAACTTATGGAAGACCAATATTTTTCATTTAATTGGCATCATTTTGTACTTATAATCCTATGAAAATGGGTGTAAAAGAAAAATAAGATGCCATCTTCATTGGCTTTGTTAAAAATAACCACTGGGTTAATCTTGTACTTGAGGGATATATGATTCCCATCCAACCTATTTTCAGGCTCCTGGATGCCAAGAACCTATCTATCCTTTAGCTACCAGAGGTGATAGAATTAATAATAAATATATTATTCAATAAATGTAGCAAAAATCCTTAAAATATTTGGATAAAGCTATTGCAAGGTTGATTGGTTTGGTTATGATTGAATGTTATTAATCAATATTAATAAATTGATTATCAAAAAAATTCATAGAGGGGCCACAATGCTATTTGGAATCTTTGACACCTCTCTTCAGGGAATTCACTTGGAAAGCACGTATTCCTGGTTACTTTGGAACCTTTAATTTATATTCCTCAAGGAGATATTTCCCAAAGATAATATATATATTAAATATATGATGGAGTGGCAGGGCCTTGTAACCAAGCTGCCACGACAGAAAAAGGATAATAAAACTCACTGGTATATTATTGGATCCTTTAGGTACCTGTTTGGGTTGTGCACTGATTGGTTAAACCTATTACTGGGGTTTTAAAAGGTTGTTCAGCAGTTTAAATTGATAAAAAGGGTTTTGGGACAGATATTATTAATCAGAATATATCCATAAATCACTTACTTATCTCTTATAATTATTTTTTTCCTTGGCACGTTGTCTGGATGTAAATATAACTGGGTCTCTGGGTATCAACAACCTCAAAAGAGCTCTATATTTATAGATTTTTGAGTCCCAATTCTGTCCTTCTGAGGGATACAGGGGCCCAAAGGGACAGGTGCTCAGGCTAGCAGGTTAACCAGTGGTAGTCTGTCATGTGTTTTTGGTGCTGTAGCACGGGTAAAATCTAATTCCACATTGTATGGGAATTATTCTACCTTTTGATTGATGTTTTGAAATGTGAATAACACTAATCTATTCACATGATCATCATTTAATTAATTATCCTTAGTAAATGCTCCCAGGATTTTGATAAGTTTTCTTAGTAGACATACCTACAGGTAATCTGATTTCAGATGGATTCTCATTATGTATTAGCTTATGGGAGTAAAATAATAATATTAATTTTGATCCTTATATTCAAAATTCTGTTGATTTACTTGAAATAATTAATTAAAAATACAAGCTATGGGAATATATGTAATATTTTTACACAATCAGTTTCCTTAGAATGTCACGGAAATACTGATGTCTTTAAGTTCTCCCAATTTTATATTCAAAGTATTTTAAGATATTTTACAAATT
This sequence comes from Puccinia polysora, assembly GCA_025617555.3. Classification (NCBI taxonomy): domain Eukaryota; kingdom Fungi; phylum Basidiomycota; class Pucciniomycetes; order Pucciniales; family Pucciniaceae; genus Puccinia; species Puccinia polysora. The sequence continues at coordinate 12,036,746 of CM062640.1, read as the reverse complement.
GTAGTTATCTGATTTTTCAACATACTTGATATTTTTATTATATTTTATAAAAAAATACGTAGAAAGTTTATTTAAGTATTTTTATATAATTTTATGTATTTTTAGACTATCTACTATCCATGGGGACATTTATTACATATTTAGTATGTCCCCATCTTGGTTTTAGCACCTTTACGTGGTACCTGGGCTTCTCAAGCCATCTGTAACTCTGTCAGTCTGTAGTCCTGCAACTGCATACCTTTCAGATGCCTGGGGCTGCGTACACCGCTTGTCAGGGTACGCGGACAGGGTGGCATTGCTGCTGCTCAGCTGCGCACGGATGTGTTGGTTGCTGCCGCTGCGTGCAGGAATTACGACAAATCACATTTCTGCCCCTAAATCCTCTAAATCAAATATTCCTTGGATTCTGACAAAAGATTCACTGTGAAACCTATATGTGGGGTTTCATGTAAGACATTAAAATGGCCAAAATCCCAAGGCCGCATCTCTTTCCAAATTTTCATAAATTATTTAAAAATATAAGCAGTAGGAATTTGAGGTAGGTGTCAGTCAGCAAACTTACCTTCAATTTCATGTAGAATCATAATTTGAAATAATAGTTTTAATATTATTTCTCATTTAATAAGATTTTAATTCATTGATGTTATTTTTGTTACTTTTGCAGCTTGCTCTGCAATAGTAGCAAGCTGAAACCCATTGTTTCAAAACCTGCTTTCTTGACTTCTAAAAAAGCTTCTGGTTGGGTTGATCATCTCAAAGATCAACTTAAGTTTCATTCTAAGTTATAGAAATCATTTTAATTTCATCATTTGGGTTTGGTTTCTGATGCAGATCTTTCAATTCTATTAATATGAAGGGTCATCACTTTTTGAAAATCATTATGTTTGGTGTTTTGATTTAAAATCATTATGTTGAGTGATTTGAATGAGATCTTATTTGTAATTCAGTTCAACTTGTGTTGGGATGATCCCATCATAAAGACTTTTTTTACTTCCTGTGATGGGATCAGCTTAACACAAGTTGAACTTCTTTTTTGGTGTTTTTACTTTAGGGCTAATACATTAAGGTGGACTTGATAAAAGTCTTTTTTGGTGTTTTTACTTTAGGGCTAGTCCATTTAGGTGGGCTTGATAGAGATCTTTTTTATGGGCACTTTAGGGATGGTCCATAGACTTTTTTGTTGTTTATTTTTAAGCGCTGCGCATTCATGGCCCCAGAGTGGTGAAATTTTGAGAATTTCCTTTAAATCTTATTTTTTTCAATTTTTTTCTTTTTTTGGTGATTTTTTTTCTGTTTTGTTTTATTTCTGTTTGTTAAATTTTATATTTATTGTTATTCATTTTATTTTAATTTATTTTATGATATTTTATTTTATTTTATTTTTAATTTATTGTCTTTTCTTTTTCTTTTCTTTTCTTTTCTTTTTCTTTTTCTTTTTCTTTTTCTTTTGCTTTTTATTTTTATTTTTATTTTTATTTTTATTTTTATTTTTATTTTTATTTTTATTTTTATTTTTATTTTTATTTTTATTTTTATTTTTATTTTTATTTTTATTTTTATTTTTATTTTTATTTTTATTTTTATTTTTATTTTTATTTTTATTTTTATTTTTATTTTTATTTTTATTTTTATTTTTATTTTTATTTTTATTTTTATTTTTATTTTTATTTTTATTTTTATTTTTATTTTTATTTTTATTTTTATTTTTATTTTTATTTTTATTTTTATTTTTATTTTTATTTTTATTTTTATTTTTATTTTTATTTTTATTTTTATTTTTATTTTTATTTTTATTTTTCTTTTTCTTTTTCTTTTTATTTTTATTTTTCTTTTTCTTTTTATTTTTCTTTTTCTTTTTCTTTTTCTTTTTCTTTTTCTTTTTCTTTTTCTTTTTCTTTTTCTTTTTCTTTTTCTTTTTCTTTTTCTTTTTCTTTTTCTTTTTCTTTTTCTTTTTCTTTTTCTTTTTCTTTTTCTTTTTCTTTTTCTTTTTCTTTTTCTTTTTCTTTTTCTTTTTCTTTTTCTTTTTCTTTTTCTTTTTCTTTTTCTTTTTCTTTTTCTTTTTCTTTTTCTTTTTCTTTTTCTTTTTCTTTTTCTTTTTCTTTTTCTTTTTCTTTTTCTTTTTCTTTTCCTTTTTTTTGTGCTCACCGCAAATGGGCTGTGAACAGTCACTCACAACCCATTTTGGGGTTGTGGGCAGCCATTCACGGCTGAAATGGGTTGTGAGTAGCCTTCCAAGACTGAATTGGGTCAGGAGCGGCAGTTAACAACTGAAATTGGTTGCAAACTTTGCTCCACAAACTAATTTGGGTCATGAACAAGTTGCGTAGGGTTGAAAATTTAACATTGCCCTATTTTATTTTATTTTATTTTATTTTATTTTATTTTATTTTATTTTATTTTATTTTATTTTATTTTATTTTATTTTATTTTATTTTATTTTATTTTATTTTATTTTATTTTATTTTATTTTATTTTATTTTATTTTATTTTATTTTATTTTATTTTATTTTATTTTATTTTATTTTATTTTATTTTATTTTATTTTATTTTATTTTATTTTATTTTATTTTATTTTATTTTATTTTATTTTATTTTATTTTATTTTATTTTATTTTATTTTATTTTATTTTATTTTATTTTATTTTATTTTATTTTATTTTATTTTATTTTATTTTATTTTATTTTATTTTATTTTATTTTATTTCATTTTATTTCATTTCATTTCATTTTTAATTTCTTTTCTTTTTTTTTCTCCCTGAAAATAGTTTGTGAACAGTCATTCAAAATGAGATGGGTTTCAAACAGCCTTTCATGGCTCTGATGGATTGTGAACCGCACCACACAACCCATTTCAATTTCTGAACGGCTTGCATAGGGTTGCAAATTTAACATTGCCCTTTTTTGCATTTTTGCATTTTTTTTGTTTTTGTTTTGTTTTTGTTTTTGTTTTGTTTTTATTTTTTTTTTATTTTTTTTGTTTTTTATTTTTATTTATTTTTGTTTTTATTTTTTGTTTTTTTTCAAAATTTTCAATTTGTTTTCGATTGATTCTTTTTATTTATTTTTATGTATATGTTTTGTATTTTTTTTTATTTGTTTTGTTTTTGTTTTTCATTCTGTTTAATTTTTTTAATTTTTTCATTTTTTTTTTCTGGTCACTATCCTGGAGTTGTGAATGGTATGCCACAACTCAAGATGTGTTTTGAGTGGCTTTTTGCAATCCATCTGAGTTTTAAATGGCTATTCTCAACTCTGTGGGTCACAAGTCGCCATTCAAAACTCCAATGGGTTGTTAAACGTGCCACACAAACCAATTTAAGTTGTACATGGGTTGTGCAGGGTTTCAAATTCAACAATTACCATTTAGTATTTGTAATTTATAGTTTTTATTTTTTATAATAATTTTTTGTTAATTATATACTATTTTGATTTATTATTTATGATTCTTTCTAATTTTTTATTAGAACCCATCAGAGTTAGCCAACCTGTAATTTTTGTAATGGTGGTTTTCAAACCAAATCTGCCATTTGAAAACCGCCATTAAAGAATGAAAAAACACACTTATTTCACAACAGGGGTGTCAAAGTTGCCCAAAAAATAAGTGGGTTTTTTTGTATATATTATATAAATTCAAGACTCAAAAACAGAGCACCACATCCTACCGCACTGTTGATCCATCATTTCCAAGCCAAACATCCAATCTAGCCATCAAAGAATCCTTCAAAATCTCAAGTAAAAGTTCTCCCAGGTATGCTTGATTATCCCATCACCATTCAATCTCATCTCCTCTCCCATCATCATTCACCCCTGGGGCTCTTGTTTGAAATCAATCTCTTTCTTTCATCAAGCTCAAAAATTGAGTGATCTCAAACATCTCTTGATCCTTCAAATTTTCACAACCAAACCTAGAGCAATTTCAATCCTTCAAGCCCACTTGAAAATTCATCATGATCCCAGGAGAAGCAATGGGAGCAGCACTAGAAAAAGAAGGAGATAACCATCCATCCAACCAGTGGTACCATCTGATCAATTGAAACCTGAATTGAGCCTTCTTGTTGATCAAGATCTTCAAAAATTCACCACCTCCTCAATTATCATCAAAACCCCTTAGACTCCATACCACCACCACCATCATAATCAGCTTTTAAAATTGGCTCATCAGGCTCATGATTCTCCTAAGTTGAGGGTTTTGGGTGAGCCCCATCCAGGTTGAGTATCACTCAACTGATCCTTGATTTTTCCTATCCTTCTTCTTAGACTGACTGGAAAATGCCAAGAATAACTTGGATCTTGCCAATTCCCACACCATTAGGGCCAATTACCAACAGAAAGATATTGTTTCCTTGAATTTCTTGATCTTCAGACCAAATTCCAAATTCAACAAAAATGGTAAACAAGAAGCTCAAGAGGAAAATTTTATACTGAGGCAGAAGGAATAATAGAAGTCCAAGAGGGAAGAAGTCCTTCATCAAAAGTTTGAGCTAGAGAAGGATGCTAATAAACCTAAGGGTGCACCAGGTGGATTAAAATCCAGGTTGGCCAATAAGGCTATGTACCAATTCAAGAAAACCCAGAGTGATGATGAACTATAAGATGAGTTGGACAATAATCAAAAAAAATATCTCTGGTCTTACTGGTTGGTTGAACTTGATTTCCAAGACAATGGGTGCTGAGATCAATTCTAAAAATTGTAAGTTGAAGAACATGTCTGGCAAGACCAATTGAGTTGAAAATTGCATTCAAAATCAGATCAAAAGGTTGAAAAAGGACAATTAATCATCAAACCCTAGATTCCTGTCCTGATGGCCAACCAAATCCTCCAGTTTTTTGTTTTTTTCAATTAATTTCTTGGAGTGGTATTGTCAACCCATTGGTGTTGTTCCATTTCTTGTATATTGTTTTTTATTATCTGATACTTTATGGATTGATTTTACAGTGGCCATTTTGCAAGCAGAAGGACTCTCTTTTCAATATTTGAGATTGTAATCCCCCATATCCTCCTATCTTTTCTGCTTGTTTTTTAACATTTTTTTGGCCCAATTGATGGCCTTCTGGTCTTGTTAACCCAGATGGTTTTTTTTTCTGGTCATTTATCATCCCTTTTCTTTTTCTTTCTTTTTCTTTCTCTTTATATTTTTTTCTCAAACAAAGAAAGTTGTTCCCATGGTTTTCCGGCAGATTCTCTTCACTGGATTTCATGGATCAATTAAAGTTATTTTTCTCTCTCTCTCTTTGTGTAACATCATCAATAGTAGTGCAAGTTTTTGTTGGATTTTGGTTTTTCTGCTCATAGCCTCACTCTCCTCACTTATTATTACATGTCACTTAACCTGTCACTGATTCATGTTTCTGCCATGGTTGATTATTTATCACTGTCCTCCACTATAGTCATTACTGTCTTAGGCCCCCTGTGAGGGGCTCTCTAGTTGCAGGCCCCCTGTAAGGGGCTCTCCAGTTGTCTATTTAAATTGGTCTTTTCCAGGACCTTGCAATTTCACCATCCAGTATGATTCTCTCAAAGTAAGAGCCACCTATAGTGGCTGGGTCCCTCCTGGCAATCCAGGTTGTAACTTTATTGAGGTATTCCATTGAGAAGTAAATTTCCTCCTATTACCATTTACTCAGGCCCTATGTAGGCCATCTATCACTCTCCGCTACTGCAAGACTTCAGTCATGAAACTGGTCTTGCCTTATCTACCCTTAATCTGCTCCGCTACTTTACAGTCTAAATCCTCTATCCCAATCCTTGCAGACATCCAAGTCTCTTAGTTTAACAGATTTACAGTCCTCTATATCTCTTTGGGATAGTTGTGTTTTGTCCGCCAAAAGAATCCTCTCCTCCAGTATATCGGCTTCCGATTCTTTTGGCAAGGGAGGAATATAGGGATACATCAATATTAGACCAACTAACACCAGCCATATTATTCTCTACCACCTCACACCGCTAGGTGTGCTAAGTAGGATCACAAGCATATAGTAGCCTTCCAATCAGTAAACCATCCATCAGCTACAATTGCTACTACAATCACTACTATTCCTCATCACCATCAATATTGATCATGATATTACTACGGTTACTACTACTCTCAATACTATACAACCACCTAGCCCCCTCTTCATGTTGGATCCTCTTCATTGTGGTCACTCGACAGTTACAAGTTATACTACACAATCAACAACCATTCGACAGTTCCAACATTGTATTGCTTATATCCTTACTTGCTGTATAGTTATACTACACAATCAACAACCATTCGACAGTTCCAACATTGTATTGCTTATATCCTTACTTGCTGTATCCAATCATTGCGTCCCAGCAAGAAATTCATCATTGGACTCAAGCCATCCCAGCTGGTCCAAATGACTCCGATCCGCCCCTATCAGGTCACCGTCAACAAGCATTGCTTGCTTCCAACTTTGTCCCAACATCAATTGCAACGGTGCTTGCACTCTTTTCATCATCCTAGCTACGGTGCTATCTCAACTACAATCTCATCATTGCTACTTCGATCGCTACTCGTTCTCACCTCGCTGTGTCGTTTCCATCACCGTTTGGTCGATTAATCAAGTATCGATCCTATCCCTTCCTGTCTTTTGGGCTATCTCAACTACAATCTCATCATTGCTACTTTGATTGCTACTCGTTCTCACCTTGCTGCGTTGTTTCCATCACCGTTTGGTCGATTAATCAAGTATTGATCCTACCCCTTCCTGTCTTTTGGATGCCGTCCCTCTATCAACCTCGCAATCTTGGCTGCTCTTGCGGCGCTTTTCTTGCGACTTGGCGCGCTTCTCATCTTGCAATCTTGCGACTTTGATCGCTGCTTGACTCCAACTTCGCTTGCAACTTTGATCGCACCGATTGCGACTTCGGTTGCTCTTGTCTTCAACTTCGCTGGTGACTTTAATTGCACCTCACTTGCGAATCCTCGTGCACTCTTCTGGCAACTTCATTTGCACCTACCATTGTGACCTGGATCGCGCCTATCTTGCAACAATTAGCTCGCGCTCTTCTTTTGCGACTTCTATTGCCACTCAATCTTGACATTGTTTTCAACATTGTTGTTTGCGACATTGTTCGCGCTTCATTATGCGACCTTGTTCACATTCATCTTGCGACATCGCTCGCGTCCTCGGCCACTCTTCATCATGATTGCTCCTCAACTGGCAACCTTGTCCGTACCATCTATTGCAACTTCAACCGCTATCAGTTTTCAACTTTGCTTGCAACACTGTTGCCCAATGTCTTTTCACACCTACTGAATCTTGTCCTGCAAATAGTAGTTTAAAAGGTCTTTCAATTTGTCACTGCTTGGGTTAAAGCAATAGTGTATGGTAGTGTCTATCCTGATTCTGAGCTTCAAGGCTCCCTTGGCTATTCGCAAGGGAGGATTTTGGATTTTGGATTTTCTGCTCATAGCCTCACTCTCCTCACTTATTATTACATGTCACTTAACCTATCATGATTCATGTTTCTGCCATGGTTGATTAGTTATCACTGTCCTCCACTATAGTCATTACTGCCTTAGGCCCCCTGTGAGGGGCTCTCTAGTTGTAGGCCCCCTGTAAGGGGCTCTCCAGTTGTCTATTTAAATTGGTCTTTTCCAGGACCTTGCAATTTCACCATCCAGTATGATTCTCTCAAAGTAAGAGCCACCTATAGTGGCTGGGTCCCTCCTGGCAATCCAGATTGTAACTTTATTGAGGTATTCCATTGAGAAGTAAATTTCTACCTATTACCATTTACTCAGGCCCTATGTAGGCCATCTACCACTCTCCGCTACTGCAAGACTTCAGTCATGAAACTGGTCTTGCCTTATCTACCCTTAATCTGCTCTGCTACTTTACAGTCTAAATCCTCTATCCCAATCCTTGCAGACATCCAAGTCTATTATTTTAACAGTTTTCCCATGAATGATGATCAAGTTAACCCCAAAATTAAATTAAAAAACAAACCTAGAGCATGAGTTGTTCAAGATTCTCACCATGCCATTGACAACCCATGTTTTTCCTACTTTCAGGAAGCTATTGGTCCAAGTGAATTTGATGGAGAGGCCGCCAGAAGGGAGCATGATCAGTCTCCTTCCATGTGGGTCATTACCTGCCCTACAAGTTTTGAGTATCAGCACCAGCCTGCAACTCTAACTCTCTCAGATCTTGATCTTTGCCACCGGTGCTTTGATCATGCATGTAGATGGCTGTAAAATCAACAGTATTTGTGATAGATTGATCAATTTGAAAGTCCTACACACCCAAATGAGACCTCTTTCCTCTGGTGCACTGACAATACTGGAGGACTATGGAGCAGAAAAATTTTTGGAGCTTACGTCTTTATTTCATTTTTTCAAGGAGAATTAGGTAAAAATGGGTTTCAGAGGAGTGAAGTGGTAAATTTAGGTCTCAAGACACAGGTTTGAAACAGATAGCTTTTCTCTCAATAATAATTTTATTACCAGTATTTCAATTTAAAGGATGGTTTTTTTATTAAAGCAATAAAAGCAGAAAGGATTGATTCTTGAATGATGGATGCAATGAAAATTTGTGAAATAAAGCTTAATAAGAAAATTAATCAATTAAAATGGGATGAGAAAAAAGGAGAGAAGCAGGAACAAATCTGCCACAATTCTGGCTTGTCTTCATGCGTTGATTATGATTTTTTTTTCTCTCTGCTGTTGCTTAAGAGTGCACTGGTGTCAGTTATCACGCTTACAACACTCTTATCTGTTGTTTTCTTATTTGTGATTTTTCCCACCTCTAAGTCTGTCATTTTCTGTTGTGGTCTCTATTGGGCCTGGATATTCTGCCATTGATGCATCTGGAGTGCTTCTCTTGGTTCTAATGTAAATTAAAAACCACCGCAAGATGAGATTGGTTCAATGCCAAGCATTCCGCCTGGATCTCCTCTAATGGTCCAACCAAGATCCCCAGGGTGGCAGTCCTTCCAGGATTTTTGAGGGATATTGAATTGTTTAACCAACTGGACTGGTGAGACCTGACCATGGTACCTTGTAGCCTGAAAATCTTTGATGGTATGTTGAGAAAATAAAGTAAGGTTTTAATCTGATTCCTATTTTCTAGGATTGGTTGAAAATTTGAATCAAACTTGATGACCTTAGATTGGAGTGAATTGGTACCATTGATGGTATGATTTGAGCAAGTAGGGTTGAAAATGGAGGTTTTGTGATGATAAGAAGTGATAATGGGAAAACCAGTGATGTTTTGATGATAACCAGAGGAGGAGGAGGATGGAAAGGGTGGTTTGAGGTGCTAGTATGAGATGATGTTAAAGGTGGTTGTGGTCATGATGAAAATGGTGGATTTAATGTTTGAAACCCACAATTTGTTTGGAACCCGCCATTTTGAAATACACCAGTTAGGAGTTATTTTTATTTCAGGAAATCACCATTTTTAATTGCCGGTTTGGAAAAAATAAATGGCAGATTTTGCCAAAAGGAATGGCTGTTTTCTGATGGCTTGTTTTCTTACTCTGATACACCCTATTGTTCTTTTTTGTTATTTATTTTTCTTTTTATTCATTCATTTTTATTTTTTATCATTTATTTTTGTTTTATTCTTCTTTTGTTATTTTAATTATTTTTTATTTGATATTAAATATTTAAACTTTAATCTTTGATATAAATATTTTAATGTTTAGTGTTTGATGTTTTTCTTTTTCCTTTTCACTCTCTTGTTTGGATTTAATTATTTGAAATTTATTATTGATTATTGAGAGAATTATTTCTCTCATGGGCTTGATCTTTTAGCTCATGGGTTTTCTCTATCTGTGCACCATCACCCACACACAGAAAAAACCTTTATCACATGGAAGTTTCAAGAATCTATTTTTTTTGAACATTCAACCCTGCATCCCCATAGCTGGTTTTCTCCAACCCTTAAAATAAGCTTTTGGTGATTTTGGAAGCATTGGAACACCTAAAAAAATTCAATCAAAAAATCAAAAAGAAAATATTTCTCATTGCATTTTTGGAACCTTTTTCTTTGCCAGTTCAATCAATGGCTTGTGGATTTAAACTCTTAGAAATTCAAAAAATAAATAAAAGAGTGTTCCAATTTTTTTTTGTGATTTTTTGGAGTAATCTAGGCCTCAAAAATTAAATAAAACATAAAAAAACTTCAAAATAACACATCCATTTAAGTATTTTTTGTTCCAATCTGGCATCAAATTTTATCTCATTTTTTTTACAGAAATTCAAAAAATCATCCAAAGATGAAATTATAAAAAATTATCTGACTGCTTATCACCTGTGTTACCCCAAAAAATATGTATATTACCACAAAAATGAATCAAATGAAAAGCAGTGGTTTGTCTTTTTTTATCCTCTTTTTCCCCTGAAAAAATGAATTATGATTGAAGATATTTGAAGCTGCAGGTTGAAAGAAAGCCTTCAAATTTTTCCAAAAATAATTTTTGGGCAATGTTGAATTTGCAACCTCACAAACTCCGTTCAAAACCTAAAAAGGGTTGTGTGGCACAATTTTTGACCAATTTTGGGTTGTGAACAGCTTCTCACAACCTGTCTCAGTTGTTAACGGCCGCTCAAAACTCATTTTAGTTGTGAAGGGCCACTCACAACCCCACAATGGGTTGTGAGCAGCCGTTCACAACCCATTTGTGGGAAAAAAATAAATAAATTAAAATAGGAAAAAAAAAAAATTAAATTGAAATTAAAATATATAAAAATGAATAAAAATTAATAAATAAATTAAAAAAATATTTTCATTTATTAACAAAAACACCAAAAAAGCAAAAAAAAAAAAATGAAAAAATACAAGTAAGTTCAATTTGAATAGCCCTAAAGTAAAAACACCTTGACTAGCCCTAAAGTAAAAGTGCCCAAAAATACAAGTTCAACTTGAATAGCCCTAAAGTAAAAACACCAAAAAAACAAGTTCAAATTGTGTTAAGCTGATCCCATCACAAGAAGTAAAAATACTCCTTATTATGGGATCAACCCAGCACAAGTTGAACTGAATTACAAATAAAATCTCATTCAAAACACTCAAAATGATGATGTTAACTCAAAACACTCAAAATTATGATTCTAACTCAAAACACTCAACATAATGATGTTCAAAATTTGATAAATCTTTGTATTAATAGAATTACAAGACAAGCATGTTAGGACAAACCCAAATGATGAAATTAAAATGATGCCTCTAAATTAAAATAAAACTCAATTTGATCTTTGAGTTGATCAACCCAACAAGTGGCTTTTTTATTAATCATGGAACATGGTTTGGAAACTATGGGGGGGATTGGAATCACATCTCCCTTAAGTACAAGCTGGGCCCAATGGTTATTATTAAAAAATGCAATGCATATTGGGTCTGAGGTGTCTTTTACACCCATTTTCATAGGAGTAAAAGTACAAAATAAATCCAATGAAATGAAAAATATTGGTATCCCATAATTATCAGCTATTATTTGACCTATATCCAACTTTGAAAGCCATTTTGAAGGGGGAATATTTTCATTGATTTCATTAAAATCAAGTATTTTTTCTATATTTTCAACATCTTTACTGCCTCCAAGGATCTCAGAATATCAACTCTTATCTTTCCTCAAATTTTCAATCAATTCCTTTTGTAAATTAAACCACCCATTCTCATCATAACTAAGTGATTTTGCAATGACTCTAAATCCACAATTCCCATCACCAAACCAATCCCAAACCTCCCCCAAGAACTTATGTAAGTTCTCAGGTATTTGATTAAGTTGATTAAATTTTAGTTCCTACAATGATAAATTACTTATTCAAAATTCTAATCTCATCAAAGGAAACAACACTCACCAAAGATGAGCTTCTTTTTGAATTGGCCATTCATTATTCTTCCTTCATAAAGGATTCTGATTCCAATGGAAGGGACCCTAATTAAATTTCATTCTCTTCCACTTAACTATGAAATTCAGACGAGGAGCCATCCTTTCCTTAAAGAAATTTATTTCCCATCAGTTCATTAAACCATAAAAATGAAAATTTCTCAAAAGAAAAGACTTACTATCTTTGGTCTTTTTAGTCCCCTTTTAACCCTTTTTTCTCTCTTAATTGTTCTTTCAATGTGTTCAAATTTTGAAATTTCACTACAATTTGCTTTCAAGTTAGGTCAACCACCGCTGGAACTTAACTCCTTTGGCTCAAAACTTGGCTTGGCAATCAAAGCAGCTTTACCCTTGAGCATTGAAATTAGAATCTCTAACATGACTTCTTTATGTTGTTCCATATACATGGAATTTCACTTGTTAAACATTTTAGATTCTTCATCAATCCCTGGATATGTTTCAAACTTTCAAAAAACAAAACAATAATAAATTTTTCAATCCAATAATTCATCTTTCAATCCAATAATTGATTCTTCAATCCAATAATCAATCTTTCAATCCAATAATTGGTAACCTCCAAAAAACCCCACTTACTTCATTGGAATGGTCATAGTGTAACTGCAGCTGAGGATGAACATCCTCAGGCACAACAGATCCTCTTGATGCTAAAGGTTCACCTAGAATGTGGGAACATGGAAAGCCCATTTTTTTGAATAAGACTTTGAGAACAACTTGCCATCATGGTTGCGCTTTAACTTCTAAAATTTTTCCCCAATGAGTTTAATTGCCTCAATCAAAAATTTATATCCCAAAGGTAACAGTTATTTTTAAAGACTGGTTAATAAATTTATTCAAGAGTTTTTAAGTTACGCATGGACTGATTATATTTGGCTTTCAATGGTTCCTTTAAGGTGTTTCCACACATCCAAAATTTTCCCCAAAGATCCCAAAAGTAATTGTTTGAAATGAGCATGGGCCCCTTCTACCCAAGGTGTTGTTTTATTTCCAAAGTGTGGGTTAACAAAAGTCCACGCAGTTACAAACATCTCTTTGATAGGGAAAATATTCTTTCCCATATACTTCAGCACATCCTCATGATCTTTCAAGAAACACTGTATACAAGCTTAAAAGTAAGCAATCCCAGCAGAGATCAACAGAAGAAGCAATGAATTGGCATACTCTTATTTCTGCATCATTTACTTCTTCCTCCCCCTTGGTTTTAGAGGTCCCATACTTTTCCCACAGAGTCATAAAACTTTGCCATCCTTCATTTTCATTACTGAAGCGTAACTTTCAGTTTTCTTGAATATTTTTAGACAATTGCCAGGAGCACAACTGTCTGGATGACTCAGGGAAACTATGTTCTATAGAAAAAATCGGAGTTTTTATGGTCTGTCACAAAGAATTTGGGAAGCCTCTTGGGATCATAAGCCAACTCCTTTGGTGCATTTAAAGCCCAAATGTTGAGCTCATATGTTTATTTTGTTATAAAAATAAAATCCTTTGTAAAGGCTTTCTTGTTGGCTGTCATTCCTACAACATGCAATAGAGGGATGTTTTACCTATTTTTTTTATAAGTACAATCCAAGAAAGCAATATGATGGAATTTTCTCAAAAGTTTTATAGACTCAGGATGCGCCAAGAAAAGGGCCTCTAACTGACCCTTTCCACCAAATTTTGACCTGGAAACCAATTGGGTTCCCTGGAGCATTTAAAATAGAATGTCCATAGCATTTTTCACATTGATTTCTTCTTCCTTTACCTTGCACTTAGTGCTATACATTTTTTTATTGTTAATGTATTCTCCACCATAAATGTTTCTCAATTTCCTTTCAACATTCACTGTATTGAGCCCATCTTTCATTCAATCTTCAAGTTTATCCAATGCTACACCAGAGATTCTCCTTAGTTGAGGATGTACTGAAGGGCCTCAGATGGTTGATGATTTTGTAGGCCATTTCTCATGGAGAGATGCAAAGTGGGATCTGCTGATTTCCAACTTGCACAGATCATGAATTGACACCCACAATTCCTGGTGTGAGTTTGCCTTTGATTTTTGGTGGGGCATGGCCCTTCATATATCCCAAATATTTCAAATGCTAGATCAACATATTTATCTTTCCTTGAATTGAAAATTGTTGATTCCCAGCCATGCATGGCTGCCCATTTTTGAACATCAATCTTGGCTTCTTTCCTATTAGCCAAGGCTCTCACAGGAGGAGGGTCAAGTAGGCCTGGCAACCCTTAATTTCATAGTTATACCAGACATGTTTATGTTAGTGTATTGATAAAGCCAAATCTTCCTCAGTCAAATGACATATGAAATGTGACCCACCCCCTTTAGTCAATTCCATTTGTGACAAAACATCTTGTTCCAGTTGTGAAGAAACATCTTTTTCCTCAATTTTAACCCTAGATTAGGATGCAATTGGGGCTTCCAATGTTTTCTTTTCCAACTCCTTACCCAAATCCAAAGAATTCAAAGCTTCTTTAACAACCCTTTCAACTAAGTCCATTAAAACATCCACGTTTAAACCAGGAGGGCTTGGGCTTGCCACTGTTCCCATAAACCAACAAAATTCAATGGAATTTAGTATTAAATTCAATTATCAATCCAAAAAATCCAAAGGTTTGCTCACTTTTGGGTTGAGAAAAATTAATTTATCCAATGGGTTTGTGTTGTGTGTGTACAGAGTCTGTGTCAAGAGTTTGTTTTGCCAATAGGCAGAGTTTTTTATTCCAAAGTTCAATTTTTTTTGGTCCAATAATAGTCCCACATAGTATTCCAGATCCCCAGATTTAGGTTGAAAGCACTCAAATGTGGTCCAGGGGTGCCTATGTACCCAGAATCCCCCTCAAATGGCTCATTTGGGGGGGGGGAGTACCCCAAATGGAGCAGTAAAACATACTTGAACCCTGCTCACAACTTGAGTATCCCCTGGGGGGTCACAAACCCCCAATTGCAACCCTTTATAGGTTGTTATTCCCCAATTCAAAATTGAAATGGGTTGCAATTGGGGGTTTGCAACCCCCATGGGATGCGCAAGTTGGGAGCAACTTGGCTTTCTTCTTGTTGGGCTGTGAATTGCCATTTGCAACCCATATGGGTCTTGAAAAGCAATTCACACCCTTTTGTGACCCTGAGGTTGCAAATTGAACATTGGCCATAATGTCTTGGTAATTTTTGAGGCAATATTTGTGTCTTGAAAACCAAACCAAAGAGGGATCACAATAAACAGCTTTTGGGTTGTTTTCTGCTTTTTTGAGCCTTTTTTCATGCATTAATTCAATATGAATCTGAATTTTTTTGAGTGAACTCCAGCCATCTTGGAGTGCTCCAATGATATTATAGACCATCACCTTCATCTCTTCCACACACCAATCACCACACCACACCACACCACACCTCACCTCACCACACCACACCTCACCACACCTCACCTCACCTCACCTCTCACCTCACCTCACCTCACCTCACCTCACCTCACCTCACCTCACCTCACCTCACCTCACCTCACCTCACCTCACCTCACCTCACCTCACCTCACCTCACCTCACCTCACCTCACCTCACCTCACCTCACCTCACCTCACCTCACCTCACCTCACCTCACCTCACCTCACCTCACCTCACCTCTCACCTCACCTCACCTCACCTCACCTCACCTCACCTCACCTCACCTCACCTCACCTCACCTCACCACAACACAACAAAAAACCCAACCAATCCTCACCAATTCAAAACAAAACTCACCACTCCACACCACAACACTCCACTCCTCTCAACTCATCACCACTGCACACACCACTTTTCATGCTTTGCCACAACACTCCACTCCGCTCCACTCATCACCACTGCACACACCACTCATTATCCTTTTCCACAACTCAATAAAAAAAACTCCAAACTAGAAACCTCCCAAAAAAACCTCCTGAATTCAAATGTTCCCTCAAAATTTGAAATATGGGGTGTGATAAATTGAAAAATCAAGGTTTTTAAAAGGTGTCAAATGTGGTTCACAAACAATTTTAGTTGTAAACAAAAATTTTCAAAAAATGGGCAACTGCTTGGGGGTTGTGTAATACTCATTCAAAACTCATTTTAGTTGTGAAAAAGGTAATGTTTATTTTCATTTATTCATAGGGCCATGAATGTGCATTCATGGCCCTGAAGTTGTGGAATCTTCACAATTTATCTTTAATTTTTATAATTTTTTTTCAATTCTTTCATATTGTTTTAAAGTGGTGATCAATTCACAAATCCAAGTTGTGTGGGAGTTGTGTGAGGCCCTAAACGGCCCAATTGACGCGTGGGGGCCCATAGACGCGTTCAAAGCACGCGTGCGGGCCAAAAAACACATCTACACATGTCAAAAGTGTCGTTTCAAACACGCGCAACCCCCAGGTGGTTGTATACCCCCCGTACATGGCATTTTTGAGTTTTTTACCCCCGTAAACAGCCATTTTGAGGAGTTTTTGTGGGTATAAGACCCCCTGGACCACATTTGGGTTCCATCAACCCATATTTGGGATCAACAAATACTATGTGGGACTGTTGGACCACACCTAGCAATCCCCAAGTGAAAGTAAAGTGAATCTAAATTAAAATCAAGTGAAATTCAAGTGAAACTATAGTGAAACTGCAAACAAACTTCCCACTAAACTTGATCTTTCTCAACTCAAAAGTGAGAAAACTTGGTATTTTTTCAATTGAAAGTTTGATTGAAAACTGAAAGACCATTGCATTTTTTTTCATTATGGGAACAGTGGCAAGCCCTCCATTTTGCAACATGGCTGCATTGAAGGACTAAATTTATAGTGCCACAAAGAAAGCTGCAGAAAAAAAGGATTTGGGTAATGAATCATTGGAAGCCCCAATTGCATCCTCATTTAGGGTGACAATTGAGGAACAAAATTTTTCACAAATTGTCATTACCTCTGGTGGTGAGTAAAATTTTATGTTACTCTGGTCTTTTCCTCATTCAATTTGATGTAAAATGAACTATGATATAACAATTTAATTGGTGCCAGATCCACTTGAACCACCTTCTGTGAGAGCCTTTCTTACTAGGGAAGAGGCACAAAAATATTGTCAAACATGAGCAATGAATGACGGTTACGCTTTGACATTTTTCAACTCAAAGCGTGATAAATATGTGGATTTAGCCTGTGATAGACATTGTTTGTACTCTGGGAAGTTGCACACTGAAGGGTCAAGGCAAAATCACACTAGGAAGGTTGGTTGCAATTTTTTAATCTGTGCAAGTTGCACAAAGGCAGAACCCTTGTGAAAAATCTCCTACAGAAATTATCAACATAACCATCAACCATCTCCACACCCCTCAGTGCATCCTCACCTTAGAATGATCTCTGGGATGGACTTAGTGGATTTAAAAGAAGGCATGAATGATGGGCTCAATAATATTCAACTGAAAAGACAATTGAGCAAGATTGATGGTGGCAAATATGTTGATGACCACACAATCTATAACACTAAGCAAAAGTTAGGGCTTGAAGAACTAAAGGTAAAAAGTGTTATGGAGTTCCTCTTTGAACAACTTGGTGATTCAGGTTGGGTTCATCAAGTATAATTCAGTGGAGAGGGTCACTTGGAGGCCCTATTCTTGGCTCACCCCAAGTCATTAAAGCTTTGGAAGCAATTCCATCATATTTCTATTTTGGATTGTACTTCTAAAACAAATAAGCACAACATCCCCCTATTGCATCTTGTAGGAATTACAGCCAACCAAAGAACTTTCACAAAAGCTCTTGTTTTTATAACAAGAGAAATTTTTGTTTCTACAGCTGGTCTGTAAATGCACTAAAGGAGCTGGCTTATGATCTTGAGAGACTTCCCAAATTCTTTGTGAAAGACTGTGAAAAAGCTCTGATTTGTGCTATATAAAAAAGTTTTTCTGAGTCAACAAGACAGTGTTGTCAATTGCACTTTTCTAAAAACATACAAACAAACTGTAAAGTGTGCTTTAATAGTGACTTTTAAGGGTGGCAAAGCTTTATGTCTCTGTGGGATAAGTATGGGGCCTCAAAAACCAAGGAGGAGGCAGATTTCAATGATGCATAACTTAGATTAAGTTCCAAATAACTGTCTCTACTGTTAATCTTCCTAGTTTTGGGTTCCTTACATTATGACTTGTATAAAGTGTTTCTTGGCAGAATGTGAGGATGTGCTTGAGTATATGGATCATAACATCTTCCTTTTCAAAGAGACGTTTGTAACGGCTTGGACTTGCAAAAACCCTGACTTTGGAAATAAAACAACCTCTTGGGTTGAAAAAGCCCATGCTACTCTCAAACAATTCCTTGCAAATTCTTTGGAAAAAATGTTGGATGTTTGGAAAAACCTAGAGGGAACAGTTTGCAATCAAATTAAATTGGTTCAGGCTGTGCTTTAAAACTATCAAATTAAGATAGGAATAGTTCTTCCTACTGAACTTTTACCTTTGGGATACAAGTTTTCTTTATATTTAATTAAACCTTTTTTGGAAAAAATTTGATAAATTGAAGCAGAACCATGATTGGGAAGTGTGTGCCAAGTCATACTGCAAGACTATGGTTTTGGCCCTTTCACACAAAATGGGTGATCTACTAGGGTTCCAAGGATCCTTTGTGCCTGAGAATGTTCATCCTCAGTGGAGGTTTGATTATGACCCTTGCAGTTCAAGTTCTGTAAGCTGGTTTAAGTTGGATTGTTGTATTGTTCAAATCACTTTTTGATTAATGATTTTTGACTGATGATTCCTACTTTGCTAATATTTGATCCTCTTTAATTTTGAAAATTTTATTTTGATGAAATTCTCAGAAATTCTCAGTTAAATGATGAGTTCAATGCAATTTTCTTGGGATACCCTGAAGAAGATCATTGTGGGCTGTTGAAGCACTTGATGATGGAAATTGCAAATTATTAATCAAAGCCAAGACTTGAACCTAAAGTCTTGCAATCAAGCAGAGGATGTCCAAAATTTAAAGATACCTGGAGAGATCCTTATTGATTTGACCATGGTGAAAAGCAACTTAAGTGGTAGAAGAGAATTAGACGGGCAACAAATAAGAAAAGACAAAAGATGGTAAGTCTTTTCTTTTGTGAAATGTTCATTTTCTGGGTTTAATGAACTGATGATGATATGATTTTAATTGTTATTCAAATTCTGCAGGATCAGAATCTGAATTTCATATTTCAGAGGAAGGGACTGAAATTGAATTAGCTTCACTTTATTTGGATTTGGAATCCTCTTCAGAGGGAGAATATATGCAGGAAGCATTAAAAAGAAGCTTATCTTTGGTGAGTATTGATGTGATTAATTAATGTTATTGGAATTTTGGCTGATTGGGTTTTGATTATAGGAAACCAAAGTTGAATAACTCAATCAAATACCTGAGAAATTACTTGAGTTCTTTGGTGATGTTTGGGATTGGATTGGTGATGGTAATTGTTGATTTAGAGTCATTTCTAAATTGCTTGGGTATGATGAACATGGTTGGTTTAAAGTGAAAAAGGTATGATTGAAAAATTGGAGAGACATAAAGAATGCTAAATTAAGATGATTGGTGGTGCAAAAGAGGTAGAAAATATTAAATAAAGAATTGATTTTGAAGACATCAATGCAAATATTCCCTCTTCAAAATGGCTGGCTAAGTTAGATATGGGTGAGATAATATCAGACACATATGGCAGACCTATATGTTTCATTTCATTGAAGTCATGTTGCTCTTATACTCCAAAGAAGAAAGGCGTTACAGATAAATCATAGCCTATTTATATTTACATTTTCAAAAATAACCACTGTGTTTTATTATTACTTGAAGGAAAAATGATTCCAATCCTACCCATTGTAGCAAAACCCTCTGCTTTCATTTAAAAGAAAGCTTCTGGTTGGTTTGATCATCTCAAAGATCAACTGCATGTGCATTCCAGATTATAGAGTTCAATTATAGAGATCATTTAATCATTGGGTTTCTATATGAATTTTTATTCTGATGAAGCCAACTTGTAATTCTATTGATATAAAGGGTTATAAAATTTTGAAAATCATTATGTTGAGTTTTTAGAGTTAACCTCGTTATTTTGAGTTTTTTGAATGATATTTTATTGGTAATTCAGTCAAACTTGTGTTGGGCTGATCCCATCATAAGGAGTATTTTTACTTCTTCATGTGATGAGACCAGCTTAACACAAGTTGAACTTTTTTTTGGTGCTTTTACTTTAGGGCTTTTCAAGCTACTTGTCTTTTTTTTGCTGTTTTTACTTTAGGGCTTTTCAAGTTGAACTTGTATTTTTTGGCGCTTTTACTTTAATGCTAGTCAAGTTGAACTTGTATTTTTTGGCACTTATAATTTAGGGCTGCTCCATAGACTCTTTCATTGTTTATTTAATTTTTGGTGTTTTGGTTGTCTCCAGTTTTTTTGTTTTTTTATTTTTGTTTAATTTTATTTACTTATTTTTTTTTATTTTTTTAACCAAAAAATCAACATTTATTGATATTTTGGTTTATTTCTGTTTTTTTTGTATTTTTTTTATTTTATTTGATTTTTATTTGTTTTATTTTTTATTTGTTTTTTTTGGCCCACAAAACTTGGAGTTGTGTGGCATAGAGAAAAACTACATCCCAGCCGTTTACAAGCCCACACAACTCAAATGTAGTTGTGTTTTGTGCCACATGACCCGGGCAGTTGTGTGGGGGCTGCACTACTAAAATCAAGTTGTATGGCGGCTACACAACTACAATCAAGCAATTTAGCATGCCACACGGCCCAAATGAGTCGTGTACTTGGCTCATTTGGGCTGTTAATTTTTCATCACCCTTTTTTTTAACTATTTTTGATGTTTTTGTTTTGTCTTGCTTTTTTTTAATTTTTTCTTTATTTTAATTTAATGCTTTTTATTTCTTTTTTGCTTAAAAAACTGGAGTTTTGAGTGGAACACCACAACTCCAAATGGTTTTGTGGCATGGCTCACCACCCATCTGATTTGTGAACAGCCGTTCACAACTCTGTGGGTAGTGGGAAGCTGCACAAGACTCAAATGGGTTGTGAAACATTCCACACAACCCATTTTGAGTTGTTTGGCCAACCCTTGAATATTTATCTCCTCAAAAATGGTTTTGGATCTTTTTCAAATTTTCACCTCAAATCTTCCTCTAATCTATACACCTCAATAAATAATTCCAAAAAACTCTTTTCCATCTTATAACAAGTATCCAAATAAGTTTCTTTTCCCTCAATTTCTGCTTTTTATCTTTATCAAGTATCAATTCCTATCTTCACTTAATTTTTTAAAGATGAAATCTCTTTTCAAAATGGCTTAGCAAAACATCACCCACTTTTCAGAACTGTATCACCAGGCCCATCCTCCATTGACTCATTTAATAAAAATAGTGATTCAACTCCTCTATCTCCTTCCTCATCTAATCCAAATCCTTCTTAAAACCCTCTTTCCCCTCTTTCTGAGCTATCATATAATCAAAAGTAGGAGCTACTTGATGCCATTCAATCATGGGAAAATTCCCATGGATATCCCATATCTACCAGAGTATCAAATTGCAAGAAAAATACCTACAAATATCAATTTGAAATGTCTGGGCAATATAAACCCAGAATAGATAACAAGAGATTGAAAAAATTAAGCAAGAAAAATTTTCCTTTCTGATTATCTGGTTATTTTTCCAAAATATTGGGTCTCTGGAAAATTAACCTTATATTTCCGGACCACAAACATCCGCCCTCAAATGATAATTCAACTCATTCAATCCACAGAAGAATTCAGGCAAAGAAACAGGAGACTGTAAAAGATTTAACCAGCACTTGGGCTCCCCCCTGAAAATTTTTAAATTCTCTTATACAATCCTCATCATCTCCTGTTAATCTCGACCTCATTACTATTTACAATAAAAGGTCACATATTTGAAAAAACCATCTTGATGGCAAATCTCCCATTGAAGCGCTCATACTCAAAATCCACAATTATTCTTTTTTATGAAAAATTAACAATATGGATGGACACATCACTTCTTTATTTTTTCCAAACCCCAATTGCATCAAACTTCTCAAATTTTTACCAAATATTCTGATGATTTACTTCAAATATAAAACAAACAAGCTTGGAATGCCCCTTGTTCATATTTTTAGGGTAAAAATATTTTCAAGAACTTTTTCAGTTGCCTTGTTTTTTCCATCTCAAGAGAAAAGAGATAAATATGAATGGGCCCTCACTCAATTTCAGAAAATCTTAGAATGTGAAGAACCCAGGGTTATTGTCATGGAAAATGAACAAGCATTAATCAGTTGCATTGAAAATTCTTCCCATCTTGTAATAATTTTTTCTTTCTCTGGAAAAGTTTTAAAAATATCAAAACCCATTGTAGGGAGAAATTCAATTCTTAATATTAATTTAAGCTTTTCCAGAAACAATGGCACCATTTTTTCAATTCAAAATCTAAATCAGTCCATCATGAGAAATCTAAAAAAATTCATCTTGTCTGGAATATCCCTACATCAGACTACCCACTTGATAACTGGCTCCCCTAAAAAATAAATGTCTCTTACTTTTCCAACAAAAGATTACAATTTGGAAATAAAGGTTCCCCAATAATAGAATCCCTACATCCCTGCATTAATCATTTGATCAGTTCATCTACTTGTTTTGATTTCTAATGTAGTTCATAAGATTTAAAATTCAATCACTATAAAAATCCATGAGATAGCTATCAAAGCCTCTTGTGAAGATTTTGAGGCTCTGATTGGTTTTAACCACTGTTTGGATTATCTCTCTGGGGAAATCAGCCAATTTTACCTCAAAACATTTATTTTGTAAATTTACTAAATCTTCCACCTCTTGCATCAACTGTGATCAATTTTATTATAAGGGTATAACATGTATTCACATATTCAAATAAGCTATAAGAAAAGGTTAAATCTTTCAGATTGAGGATTTTCATCCTCAATGGCATGTAAAACCCACCTTCTCAGGAAGTTTTTTATATTTTTTTATTCAAGAAAAAATGAATGATTTTCTTATTGATTTCTGTTTTGCCTTCTCCAGTTACCTCTTAACAATGATTAAAATGAAAAATAACAAAACCTTGAATTTACATCTAGAACCACTAATAAAAATCTATTTCATACTGAATTTTTGAACAATTCCATAAGTTTTGACCTGGAGAAAAACAATATTATCTGGATGAAAAAACAAAGCTTTACAGTTGGAAATATTGAATATTTCTTATTTAAGAGCCAAATTCTACTCCAAGGACTGAAGATGAAGACCCAAAGGAGCAGCCAATAATCTCAAGAATATTTCCTTGGTCCTCAAGTAAAAGATAAGTATCAGGTTTTGAATATTTAGAACAACCCAAGAGGAGAAAAAGGCCAAAGAATAAATTTACCAAATTCAATGGTCAGCAACAATTTTTTGAAAAAAAATCAAATTTCATAATGAATATTATTTATGCATTTATTCTGGTTTCAATAAATTGGATGACCAAAAAATAAAGATTAAGGGAAATAATAAGGAGGAATCAGAGGAAGAGGTCAACTTATATATACACTTATTTTTTATAAATATTGAATTATTTTTCTAATTAATTCATTTTCATTTTTTAACATAGGATGATTTTCTGGCTGAATAATAATTTTTGGAAGGTGAAAGATCCCATATTTTTGTTTTATTGGTGAGCTTTACTTAGCTGTTATTTTTTCTTTTTGATTTTTTTGGTACTATTGCTTATTAATGTTTGCTCTTTTCTCAGAGGTCTGGAACCATTGTGAATAATTGGGTTAATTCTTCTGAAAACAATCCTGTTCCAAGAATCAAGAGACAAAATAAATTAAACAAATATGATTAGTCTCCTAACCATCCTCCTAGATTTTATGAATTAGCACAAAAAGAAATAACAATGAGTGAAAAAGTGATTAGATTGGGTAATTTCTCATTATTTAAATTTTTGTTATTTTTTTTTTTATTTTCCCCCTAGTTTCCCTGTAGTCTTTAAATTTCATCTGGGGAAAAACCAAAGTTATTCAAAATTTGCTAAAGGGCACATGGCTCCTAGCAAATCATTTGTGGAGCCAGGCCAAGGTTGAATTGGCGCAAGGCCAAATTTTTCTGGCACCTTGCCAAGTTTATCTTGGCACCAATCAAAGTGGGTTGCATTGACCATGTCAATTATTTTTTTAATTTAAAAAAATAAAAAATAAAAATTCAAATCAACTGATTGATTTGTAATTTTCATTTATTCTTTTTTTATGTATTTACATGCATAAGAACATAAAAAAAATCTTAATGTTTTTTTTTCAATTTTCATTTTTTTTTTTGTAAAGGATAATAGTACAGGGCTCTTTGATATTGAAAACTGGATATGTTTCCCAACCCTCATTTCATGTAGGACCTGACGCTATTTTATAGACCACTGAACAAATTAAAACTTTACAGGAATCTTTTAGGTCTTTAGATTTGGAACTGATACAAATGCCTCCATGATTGTTTCTGGTGATTGGACTTTCTGGGTTCCAACACCCAATGTTTGCTCTTGGGTAAAGAGGAGCCCAGTGAGGTAGACTTTGAATCAAAATTCATTTCTCTGATTAACCTCAAATTCTCCATTTCAAATTAGCTAAAAATGGGCTTTCCTTTGAGAAATGGTGATTTTTTTGAAGTTGATGATCATAATTGGTGTGAAAGATTGAGTCCAAGCTTTATTTTTCAGTTGTTAAAAATACATATTTTATCATGATGGGTATCTTGATATTTGGGTAGAGAATTATTGAGGTGGGGAGATCATGATCACTCTGACTGGGAATATTTGAAGATTTATTGGGATCAGCCAATCCAAGGTGCTTGGAAGCCAGTTTCTTACAAAAAAAAACTGCTTGAAAATAATTATAGGGGGAGGTAGGCAGTGGGCCACTTGGATTTGATTAAGTTGGTAGGTTTTCTGAGTTTGATGATCAGATGGTTGTTGGTTGGGATCTGATTATGCTTCCTGTATGCCAAGGGATTTTAAGGATTGTAGATGACAAGTTTTTTGACTATTTCTGATCAGCTGAAGAAGCCTGACCATAAAGACCAACCAGATCCCATAAAAAAGAAAGAAAGAAAGAAAGGGTGCAGGGGAACAGGGGAAAATCAATCAATTTGATTTGATTGAGGTGGGTTGATGGATTATTTAACTGGTAGAAAAAGAGAAAAAAATGGAATAAAACTTACAATTTCAAGTGATCAAAGTGCAAATGGAATTAATGGATCGAAAAGTGGGAGGAGAGAAACTGGTTGGTCAAGCATAAAAAGCTTTGATTGGAATCAAGAGGAGCTTGGTTGGGTGCCAAGCTTTTACCTCTGCAAATCCAACCCAATCAAGCCCTCTGGGCCCCTATCCAAGTCCTTCTGGGCTCATGCCAATTAAAAATTGGACAGGCCCCTAGAGGCACTTTAAAGACCAAAAATTAACTTATTCTTCTTCTGGAATTTTTGACTGATTTTGAATTGAAATAGTGAGTGGTATCTTTAAAAAATATTTTATTTTATAAAAAATCCTTATTTTTGCTTTTAGTTCCAATAAAAAGACTTCATTTCCCCTGAAACATCTACTCCACATATATCCCATGTCCAAGATTTCATAAGCTATTGAAACTGTGGATTCAGATCAGCAGCCATTTTTTGGGGGAGGAAATAAGAATACTGGATTGAAATAAGGAAAGGAATGGTGAAAGAGCTTGATTCAAACCCAATTTTCAAGGACCCAAGATTGATGCATGAAATCTGAAGGAATTCCTTTCAGGAAGAAAGAAGTCAACTGAACCACCTTTCTGGCCCAGCTCCAATACATATTTGGGTGAAATTCCCATACCATGGTTTCCGTCTTGCTGAAACATATAATTTTCCAGTGGCCCTATTTTATTAATTAGTGACTTGTACTTATCTTCCTCTTAAACCCAAAAAAAATTGATGGAAGTTGCTAGCAGGTGCCATCAAGGAATCTCCATTTGCAGTAGTCTTCATGCTTTAGTTTAACCTATCTCTATTCTTCAACCAAGCTTTTGGTGCACACAATTGTGCAGAGTGATTCACAGTGGCCATGAAAAATGCACTGTGGATGTTTGAATTTAAATTTCCTGTGCACAATGATGCCAAGCAACTTTTACAAATGAAAAGTGACTGTGTACAATGCACAGTCACCGTGAAAAATGCACATACAATTTTCTCATCAATGCACAGTAGCTTTGAAAACAGCACATTAAGTGTGCCAAATGCACAGCAAATGTGCCAGATTCAAAGAAAGTGTGTCAAATGCACAGAAATTTTGCATTAGGGCTTGGGTGAAGCTTGAAAAAAGATTGGTTAGAAGGTAATCCTGAGATTGTTCATTGGTTGGGAAGGAGCTTCTTGATGGCACTTTCTAGCAAGTGCCATCACAATTTTTGTGGTTTAATTGCCCACCCACTCCAAATTCCCAAACTTCTCCAATTTCCTTAATTCTCTTAGAGGACTTCAAACATATATTTTGATTTAATTTTAATTCTGATCCTTGGCCACCTCCCAAATGAGATCCACTTTGGAAAAGCTTTGCAACTAAGAATTCCAAATCTTGGGAAATAACTGTTCAGAAAAGTTTAGAGCTTGTTAATGAGGTTTTGTTCCCTCCAAAAAAATCAAGCAAAAAAATGGAACCAATAATAGTTGAATAAAATTAAACAATAGTATTTTAATAATATTTCTAACAATTTTTTTTTTCATTTTATTTATTAAAAGTGGACAAAAAGTAAAATGAAAAATGCAGAAAACCCCTTTTAGTTCCAATTATTTTAACTGTAATAAATATTTTTTTGGGAAAAAACCTGTGATAAGCAGTCAGAAAAACCTTTGGTATCATTTTTCAATCATTTTATAAATTTCCTTCTTCAAAAATTGATAGAAGCTTCGATTCCAGATTTGAAAGAAAAACATTGAAATGGATCTGTTATTTTGTAGTTTTTTTACCTTGGATTCAATTTTTGGAGGCCAAGAATACACAAAAAAAATCTAAAAATTTTTTTGAAATCTCTTTGATTGATCTTTCAAATTTCTAAGAGCTTAAATAACCAAAAATAATTTATTAAAAATGCAAAGAAAAGGATCCAAAAATGCAATGAGAATTTTTATTGTTTTGTTTTTTGATTGGATTTTTGATGGTATTCTAATGCTTCCAAAATTACCAAAAGTTTATTTTAAGGGTTTAAGACACCCAGCTACATGGATTGAGAATCAAACTTACAAATAATAAATAAACTATTGAAAAATCTGTGTAATAACTTTTTTTCCATGTGGGGCTGATGGTGCGCAGACATATATCATCCGTGAGTTAAAGGATAGCTCATATGAGAAAATAATTCTCTATTTATGGTAATTTTTAATGGTGATTTTCAAAAAAATTCATATATATTTTGGGTCCACCCAAATATTCATGTCATTGATTGGTGCTTATTCATCAGGCATATTTTTTTGAAGCATCAATCAGTTTTGTAATCAAATTCTGTTTCAAAGAGACTTTTACTTAGTCATGAATACAAAAATAAGCATCATGATGGTTCCCAGAATAAGGAATAAAAATTGAAGGAAATTTCCTTTTTTTTCAAAAATTTTTTTTTGATTGAAAAAGGAATGGAAATCAGGGAAAAATCTACTATTATCAAAATATAAAAATACCATGTATATTCATTGATTTTATGATTGTTAGCAGTGTTTTTCAAATTCATGGCTGGCCCTTCTGGTGTCCCAGGAAGTTTAAAAGACACAGCCCATGCTGGTTTGGAGGCCACACACAAAACGCCCAGTGCAGCTTTTTTTGACAAGGCCATCAAAACTTCCTGGGTGTTTCCATGGTTTAATGGCCTTGTTGAAAACCACTGCTGCAGTCATTTTTGACAAAGCTGCCTGTGCACAAAAGCTGTAAACCTCACCAAGACTTTTCTGAGGTGGTGACAGTCCTCCCCACCAATTTTTTTATTTTTCTGTTTCTTTTATAGAATTGATTCAATTTTTTTGTAGAATCCAAGGCCACTGTGGATCTTCCCAGTTCTCAGAGACCCATTGATTCTCTTTTTCTTTTTATTTATTTTTTATTTAACTTTTTTGGGCATTTCTTTCTTTCTTTTTCTTTCTGTTTTTTAAATAGTCTCAGTTTTTGAACTTTGTATCCATTTATTTCTTTCTTTATCTTATTTGAAAAAATAAAAATTATGATAGGGTTTATCAGAGTTAAAATTTTTGAAAATATACATGGCTGATTCCAGGCTTATCCATTTTGCTTTTTCAAAATTTTATTTTTTTCAGTTCAACCCATTTTTTCATTCTTAATTTTGATAAAAAATATTTTTTGAAAAATTGACATTTTTGCTGAAATAAGGGATTGAACTTTTTCAAAATTTCAATTCTGATAGGCCCTATTCGCTTTCATTATTCAAACTTTGAACATGTGATTTTCTCCATTTTCTAAAACATTTAACATAAATTTTGATAATTATATTAATTTTTGAAATGGTTTCATGTCTTTCCCCAGTATTTCCTCTTCACCATGGAAACTGGAACATATTTAACAATTTTTTAAATTCTCAAAATTCAGATATTCATCACTATTACCTCACCACAGCCCTTTTACCACCCAATTAATCAAAAATCAGCATATTAAAAATGGATAACACTAACAATTGCAATGCTTATTATGATTTATTAAATAGAAGAGTATCTCTATCAAAAAAAGGCTGATTAATATTTTGTAAAATAAATCACCTATCAATGCTGTTGTTCATTCAATTTTTACCAATTTTTCAGCCTAGAACATCTCCAATATTTATCAAGATTTTAATCATGCACATGAATCAAATTCCCAAACTCCAGATACAATTAACAAAATTCTTCCAGGATTTCTTTGGTTGGAAACCATAACCCCTTTTTATCCCTAGGGATGCACCAAAAACTCTGTTTTGCATCAAGATCCATGGTATTTCTGGAATATGTAACAATTTCAAGAACCTACACAAAATTACAAATGCCTTCAACCATATGAAACTGACAACTCTTACATTCAAAAAAAGAAACTCAAAAGGATTCCCTTTTGCACAGGTACTCAAGGTAAGTTTTATATCTTTTTAATTCTTTCAAGATTTAAATAAAAAAATTCTGAATATTTGAAGGCTAGAAAAGATTTAGATTGAAAAAATTTTGAAGATCTGAATGCAAGACAAGTTTTGGATAACAAATTCTGAAGATTCAAAGGAAAGTAAATATGTAAATCATGGACATGATAAAGATCTGAAGGCAAGTAAAGTTTCAAGGGAAAATTAAGATCTACAAAAATTAAAGAATAGATGATGAGAGAGTAAATCTAATCCCAAAGGGTAGAATATGAAGCTCAAAAAAAAACTATGATAGAATTAAAGCTGAATCGGAGAAAAGGAAAATATTAGCCTGCAAAGCTCAATCTGGGAGTTAAAACTCTCCCACAAAGAGCCTTCAGGCTTAATTAAATCAATCCATGAAACCATTTCAGTCATATTCAAGTTCTTTTATTCCAGCTAAATCATCTTCAAATAATTCTTTCTTAGGCCAACCATCTTCAAATTCATCTATTCCTATGAGTTCAAGGAGGATTAGATTTATTTCTTAGATTCCAATTGTTTTTTTCCATTATGTGGAATCTTCTGATGAGAAATTTTCATTGTTTTCACTATTCTTTGGCTCATCAGGTTGGGGGAAAATTCTTATATTTCAGAAAAAAAATCGAATTGGAATTTGAACGAAAGAAAGCATTTTATCAAGTTCTTTGAAAGAACTTTGGGGATCCCTTGACTTTTAATCAAGTTATAGAAATTATTGATTCTGATGGTTTGAAGTTTTCCAAAAATCAACCAATTAGTTTGCCAAATTTTGGTCCTGTTCTTACCAATTTTTATAAATTTCTAATAGTCTAGATTTCCAAGGCACAATCATTAAAAGTTTTCCCTTTTGATTGTCTTGTGAATTCAAATTGCCTTTTTTTTATTTTTTTTGTGGATGAATTTTATTCCATGGCATTTGAAATGATTAAATAGGTTGGGTTCTTCAAGAATGATGTTAAAATACAACCTGTTTATAAACTTTTGAAAAAATATAGGTACAGGAGGGGTGTTAAGAAGTGGGAAATATAATATCAGTAGTGTTTGAAACTTTGTAACAAAACACAAAACACATTAAAGCATAGTTTTATTTATTTAAATTGAAAGTATTTGATTTTTTATTTTTTTACTTGATGAAATTTTTGTTTGAATATTTAAGCATATTGGAATTTATTTTTTGAAATAGATATATGCAGTGTTCTTCCATTTTTTATATGCTTTGTGAAAAGGTATTAATTCTCCATTAAATATCTTTAATTTTGTTCAGAGAATTATGTTTATCATACCCCTGATAGATATTCCTTTACTTAATTTTAATTTTTTTGAGAAATTTTGGAAATATTTAAATTCCACTCATCAAATAGGTATTTTTAGAATTTTTATATGTTTCATAATATTTGGTACAAAGTTATTTAAACTCAACTTTAAATATTTCTTTTTTTTTGTTAAAAAAAATGAATTTTTGTCATTTTTCTTATTTTTCTTAGATTTGATTAAGTCTTTTTTTTCAGATCTGAGATTAGATTTGAATTCCTTGCAAAAAAAAGTAATTGATATTTATTGAATTTTTAAATATTAAATTGACTCCATTGGTGTCAATATCTGAATTCTAAAAAACATTTAACCCCAGAAAGTCCCACATGGGGTCTGAAGGCTTTAATTTAACCCCCCAGGGCCTCAATCAATGTTTACAGGCCTTTGGGGGCCCATAATGTCATCAAAAGGTGTGTTCTCCCGCCCCACGCACTACTTTAAACCTTAAAAAAGTGTGAAAAACCTTAATTTCCTATATTAGGGTGTATCAAAGTTAACCAAGCCCACCATTTTTTAATGGTGGGCTTCAACCCAAATCCGCCATTCCAAACCCGCCATTAAAAATCAAAAAAACCCACTTATTTCAGATCAGACGTGTCAAAGTTAACATGATATAAGTTGTTTTTTTTTGAAGTAAATTATTTAAAGGTACCCACAGCATCAACCACACCATCCATTCCTTGCTTCCAACTTTGATCCAACTCAAACCTCCTTGGACATCTCATCCTTGATTCCCACTTTCATCCAAATCCAACCTCCTCATACATCTCATCATCCTCACTGCTCATCCTTGCTTTCCAATTTCATCCAACTTTTACATCCTTGGACATCTCATCATCCTTGCTTCCCCCTTCCATCCAACTCCAAAATCCTTGGACATCTCATCCTTGCTTTCCACTTTCATCCAACTCCAAAATCCTTGGACATCTCATCATCCTTTCTTCCCACTTCCATCCAACTCCAAACTCCTTGGACATCTCATCCTTGCTTCCCACTTCCATCCAACTCCAACCTCCTTGGAAATCTCATCCTTTCTTCCCACTTCCATCCAACTCCAACCTCCTTGGACATTGCATCCTTGCTTCCCACTTCCATCCAACTCCAACCTCCTTGGACATCTCATCATCCTGACTGCTCATCAAACTATCCTCTGAAACCTCACCCTATCAAAATGGCCCCTCAGCAATCCAAAACCAAAAACCACCTACCCAAAAAAACATCCCCAAGAAATTCAAAAACAAACAATCCTCCTCCCTCAGATTCCAAATCATCTGGCCAACTCAGGCAAAAATATCACCTAATCCTGGGAAACTGGCTTAAATTTTTGTCAAACTATGCTCCTTGCTTTGGGTCCAACAAAGAAACAAGAGTTGGTTGACCCCCATCTTCAAAGGTAAATGGTTATCTCCTGGTGGCCAATGAGCTCAAGAAAAAAAAAGGTAGGCTAGAATTGTCTTCAAATCCAATGCGGGAGCAATTGAAGAATACTGGGCCAATTACACAAAAGCCCACTCCATGTCCATCTTGGCTGGGTTTGACATAAATGATGCCAAAAAAGCCAAGGGGATAAACTCTGTGCTTGAGAAATTAGATTAAATCTTCCCTTTCTAAAACCATATGGATGAAATATTTGGTAAAAAAGCAAGTATCACCCCTCTGGCTGATTTCAATGCTGAAACAGCAGATTCAAATGATATGGAGACACTTCCCAATGATACTCAGCCTAGTGAACCCAATAAAAATGAAATATACAATTGGGCACCATCAGAGCCAGAATCGGCCACGCAAAATGATGTTGCTGAAATTACATCTCAATCAGCCCCAATCCAGTCCGCAAGCATCTCAAACACTTTCCTGGATCCATCACTTCCTAGCATGGATGAACTCAACAATACCACTAACTTGGGGGAAGAATTTCCCAATTCATGATCCAAACATACCTCACCTCAAGTAAGTATGGTTTTTTTTTCTTGAATAGTGAATTTTGACTGATTTTGAATGAAAAAATTCATCCTTTTATTGAAAATAACAGAAATCTTAAACCAATGGGGCCTCATAAATCACCTTCCAATCTCAGTGAAGAAAGTCAGCTTCCTTCATCCCAGGGAAAGTGCAAGGCCTCCAATTCAATGAACATCAACCCAAAAAGTCATCAAAAGAGGAGACACACTTCTAGCTTTGGAGGCTTTGCAGAAATCATTGAGAAGCAAGATTCAAGTAAGGAAAATAAATTGGATTGCTAAAAATGAAAATCAAATTGATTTACTGACTTTGAAAACAGTGAAAAAAATTTTTTAAAGCAAGAAACTTGACTTCAAGAGGGAGAAGTGGGAGCGTAATCTGGAAATTGAAGAGAAGAAACAGAGATCAGAGCTTATAGCTCAGGAGAAACCGCACTGAATCACTCCCCAAATGGCCATGATTCTGATTGTATAATCAAGTCAACAGACACCATAGGGAAGATGATTCAGGGAGGAAATTCAAGGATTTGACTGAATCACTCCCCCAATGGCTGTGATCCTGATTTTATAATCAAGTTGAAAGAAATCATAGGGAAGGTGAAGCAGGGGGGAAATCCAAGGAAGAAATGGGAGTAATGGTACTCACCATTTTTTGGTTCCAGGCTTCACCACATCACTAATAGGCCTTTTGGAGGATTGTGGTGATGATAGTGATGAGGATGGTGCCATTTATTTGGCCAAGGAAGAGGGGGGAGGTTCATCCATCAGTCAGTGAGTTGGTTAATCAAGGGTGGGGGGGAGGCTGGGTTGCTCACTTGAGTAGGGGGGGATGTTCAATCAGTTGCAGATGTGGTGGGCTGGTCAATCTTTGCCAATGGGGGGGGGGGGGCGGTTTATTGTTGCCAATGGGGGGGCCAGTTGGCCAGTCAATCTGGGGGGAGAATGTCAATTGTTTGAAGATGGGGGGGGCGGTCAATCATTGCTGATTGGGGGGGGTGGCCAATTGGTTGAAGAGGGGGGGAGGGCGGTTGGCCAGTCAATCTGGGGGGAAAAGGTCAATTGCTGGAATAGGGGGGGAGTCTGGTTAATCATTGCCAATTTGGGGGGGAGGTCAATTGTTTGCATATGGGGGGGGCAGTTGATTGTTTCCAATTGGGGGGGCAGCTGTTCAATCATTGCTGCTTGGGGGGGGCAGTCAATCAGTTGCAGATAGGAGGGCAGTCAATCATTGCCAATTGGGGGGGCAGTCAATCGGTTTCAGATGGGGAGGGGCATTCAATCATTGCCAATTGGGGGGAGGGGGGGTGTTCAATCAGTTGAAGATGGGGGGGCAATCAATTTGTTGAAGATGGGGGGGAGGCTGGTTGATTGGTTGAAGTTGTTAAGGTTGGCTGGTTGATTGGTCACAGATGGGGGGGGCAATTGATTGTTTTAAGATAGGGGGAGGCCAGCTGATTGGTTCCAGATAGGGGGGCAATCAATTGTCCAAAGGTTGAAGATGGGGGGGTGTCCGGTGTGGAAATAAGAGAAAGTTACTCCCCAAATTTTCCTTAAGTTTGGAATTTAATGGTGCTAGCATCTGTAAGGTGTGGGATGCGCCCTTAAGTTGAGTGATAGAGATATTAATTCCTTCCTCCAAAACCATAATCCATGGTAGCATTGTGTGATGCCCCCCCTCAACCCAGTGCTGAGAGTAGCAGACTTTATGTCCTCCCTCTCAACCTTAACCTAGGTACAAGCGCAATGACAGCCCAAAAAAAATGAGAAGAAAACCCTAGAAACAGAACCCTAACCTAACCCTAACCCATACCCATACCTTCCCCATTCCTCAAGCCCGCCTGCCATTACGCACATCTGGTTTGTCCTTCTCATGACAAAGCCCTCTGCCGCACCCTACTTGGAGCCCCCTTCACTTGCCTTTATCGTCCCAATGCACCTTTGTGATTTCTCTGTCCCTGCAGCTAAGCCTGCACTTGTGCACGTCTGCCCCACTTGTATAACGACTGCAATTTCCCCGCTCTTAACTTCCCAAACTAAACTTCCCACAAACCTGGTTGGGCCAGCTCCATTCCTATTTCCATAAAATCCAAGCGGGTCACAAGCCTGTCGCATCTGATTAATCCCAACCCACACCTGGTGTGCTGAGCCCAACCTACCTAATTCTGAGTGTGCAGGCCCCAACACAGTTCCCAATCTGAGGCTATATAATGACACCACATTCCCCCCCCCCCAACTTGAGTTCTTTCCCCAAAGGTCTTCCCATTGCTACCTTGATCATACCTTGCACCTCCCCTATACCAACTCCACCCCTGCGCTTTCCACTCTACCCTGCCCAACCCCATCCTCCATTGCCACCATGCCACCTTGTGATTTCTGCACTCAAAACGGGTACAAGTGCTTGCTGATCCCTATCCGCTGCACATGAAACTCCTGCAGTCGTGGCCACTGTTTCTTCTCCCTCAGCAAGGGAATTCCTTGGGCTCCCCCCCAATCTGGCTCCTTTCCTCAACCATGCTAGAGGGCACATCAGGATTTGTTCATGGTTTTGGATGATGATACCATCTCAGAGGATTTGTGGACTCCGCCAAGCTCCCCTCCTCATTGCGGTCCCCCCCAGCAGCCTCAGGTGAGAGCCGCAATTCTGCCTCCCCTCTTTGTTGCGCGGGGGCACCCCAGAGGGAGGACTTCTTGTCCTTTGTAGCTTACCAGACCGCGCTTCAATACTGGGCAAATTGCGTCCAGATTAATCAAGGCGCAAGGGACCCACAATTCAATGAATTATTTGGATGATGCATGGCTCTTCCTTCTCCCCCTCCATCCACCCCTCAGCCTTCCCCTGCTCTGGCCTTGGATTCCGTGTCAATTTACTTGTTTGAATTGGAAGAGATGGCCTCAACCCCTCTGGTTGCGCCTCTGAATTTCCCATTGCTGGTTGTCATCTCATTGTTGCCTCTGCCTGGACCGAGCCCCTCAAATGGTGTGGTATTGTTATATAGCCTTGGATTGGGAACTGTGCCGCAGTTGGCGCACTCAGAATTTGGTAGGTCAGGATCAGCATACTGGGTGCGGGTTGGGCTTAACTGGGTGTTGCAAGTTGCGGCCCGCTTGGACATTGGAGACCCAAGAATGGAGCCCGTCCAACCAGGTTTTCAGGCAGCTAGTTAAGGAAGATAGATAAGGGAAATCAGGGATATTTGAGAGTGGAGGGCGCGTGCAAGCGCGGGACAAACCACAGGGCAGGAAATCACTTGGCGCGCTGGGCGGATACAAACAGCGTGGGGGGCTCTGAGTAGGGCGCGGTTTGGTGTTGCTATATAGCCTTGGATTGGGAACTGTGCCGTGGTTGGCATGCTCATCCCAGCCCGCTTGGACATTGGAGACCCAAAAATGGAGCCTGCCCAACCAGGTTTGGGGCAGCTAGTTTGGGAAGATAGAGTGGGGCAATTGGGGATATAGGAGCGGGCCAGGCGCCCGCAAGCGTGGGGCAGGAAATCACATGGCGCGCCAGGAAGATACAGACAATGCAGGGGGCTCTGAGTAGGGCGCGGCGGAGGGCCACATCATGAGAAGGGAAAACTGGGTGTGTGTAACGGTAGGCAGGCTTGAGGGTGGTTGTGGTATGGGAAAGGCTATAGGAGCAGGCCGGGCACACGCAAGCACAGGGCAGGAAATCACGCGACACCCTGGGTGGATACAGACAACGCGGGGGGCTCTGAGTAGGGTGCCGCGGAGGGCCGCATCATGAGAAGGACAAACCAGGTGTGTGTAAGGGTAGGTGGGCTGGAGGGTAATTGCAGCATGGGAAAGGGTTAGGGTTAGGCTAGGGTTCTGGTTTTTAGGGTTTCTTTTCTATTTTTTTTTTGGGCTGTCATTGCGCTTGTACTTAGGATAGGGTTGAGTGGGTGGGCATAAAGTCCGCGCTCTCAACCCCATTTTGTAGGAAATTGATTCATATATGGATGAAACAAAGGAAAAGGATACAGGAAGGATACAGAAATCTCTGTTCATCTCTCTCTCTTGACTGGAGCATCCTTATCCTTACAGATGCTAGGACCATTGATTCCAGAACTTGAGCAAAACTAGGGGAGTTCCACCCTCTTAATTTCCACATCTGGGGGTCTTGCCAGGAACTTCTTTTTTCTCAAGTCTCTCAAAGGTACTCAGGATGCTACAAGCAGTCACTTTTTCTTTTTATTCCTCCTCCCGCCATTTTGTCATTGAACCAAAGGATTACCCTCACATTTGATTCAACACTGTGGATGTGGAGCAATTCATCTCACAATATGAAGTGATTTCAGACTCCAAAGGTGCATTGGATTCTGACAAGGAAGGCCATTTTGTCCTGTTCATCATGGATGCGGAAGAGCTCCTGGACGCAGAAGAGATGGAAGGCTACCAAAACCTTGATTGGCAAAAACTGAAGGGGGACATGCTGGCAAGATGGGTGAAGCGCAAGCCTTGTTTCAGCCTCCTGGATGCCAAGACCCTTGCTATCCTTTAGCTACCAGAGGTGATAGAATAAATAATAAATATATTATTTAATAAATGTAGCAACAATCCATAAAATATTTGGATAAAGCTTATTGCAAGGTTAATTGTTTTGGTTATGGTTTATTTTTATGAATCAATATAGATAAATTGATTATTAAATATTTTTATAGAGGGGTCAAAATGATATTGGGGATCTTTAACACTTCTCTTCAGGGAATTCAGTATGAAAACACATAGGCCTGGTTACTTTTGGCCCTTTAGTTGAAAGGATATTTTGCCCAAAGATAATATGTATATAAAATACATGGTGGAGTGGCAGGGCTTTGTAACCAAGCTGCCACAACAGAGAAAGGATAATAAGACTCACTGTTATATTATTAAATCCTTAGGGTATCTGTTTGGGACATGCACTGATGGGTTAAACCTGTATACTGGGGTTATAAGGTTGTTCAGCAGTTTAAATTGATAAAAAGAGGGTTGAGGATGGATATTATTAATCAGACTAAAGCCATAAATCACTTACTTATCTCTTATAAGTATTTGATTACCTTGGCAAGGTTTCTGGATATAAATATAACTGGGTCTCTGGGTATCAATATCCTCAAAAGAGCTCTTTATTTATAGATTTTGGAGTCCCAATATTGTCCTTCTGAGGGGTACAGGGGCTCAAAGGGACGGACACTGAGTCTAGCAGGGTAACCAGTGGTAGCCTTTCACGTGTTCTTGGTGCTGTAACACGGGTAGTATCTAAT
Organism: Puccinia polysora; assembly: GCA_025617555.3. Taxonomy (NCBI): domain Eukaryota; kingdom Fungi; phylum Basidiomycota; class Pucciniomycetes; order Pucciniales; family Pucciniaceae; genus Puccinia; species Puccinia polysora. Next base: position 11,999,245 of record CM062640.1, on the reverse strand, counting down.
TCCACAGGTTATGGGAATTATTCTACTTTATAATTGATGTTTGGATGTGTGAATAACACTAATCTGTCATTTTTATTTATTATTTAATTAATTATTCTTAGTAAATGTTCCCAGTAAGTTAATAATTACTTTAATAGACATTCCTACAGATATTCTGAAGTAAGGAGAGTTCTCATTATGTATTAAATATTTGGAGTAAAGTGATGATATTGATTTTACTCCTTATTTTTGAAATTCAGTTGATTTACTAAAATAATTACTTAAAAATGTAATTCATGGGTATTCATGTAATATTTTTAAATCATAAGTTTTTTCAGTATTTCACAAAAAAATTGATGTCTAGGAATTCTCATAATAGTATATTAAATTATTTTAATATATTTTGAGAAGTAGTCAATATCTTATTTTTGAAATTTTTGGTACTTTGAATTATATTTAATAAAAAATATGTATAAAGTTTATTTAAGTATTTTTATATACTTTTATGTATTTTTAGACTATCTACTATCCACAGGAACATTTATTACATATGTAGCATGTTCCTGTGTAGGTTGTAGCATGTTTACGTGGTACTTAAGTTTCTCAGGTCGCCTGTCATTTTGTCAACCCATAGTCCTGCGGCTGCGTACTTGTAAGAGGCCCAGGGCTGCATACACAACTTTGAAAGAGTGACAGAGCTGTAGCTCAGCCGCGCGCGGGTGCATTGGCTTCTGCTGCTGTGTGCGGGAATTGTGACAGAAAACATTTCTGTCTGTAACTCCTAAAATATACACAACACCTCAATTCTGACTTAATTTTAGGTGTGAAACCTATACGTGACGATACATTTGAAATATTTAATTGGCCAAAAAGTTCAATAGTGGTGCCATGGTATTTTGGTCTTTCTTGCCTTAATTATTTAAAAATATAAGGAGTTGGATTTCAAGGGTAGGGTCAGTGAGTGACCCTACCTAATTTTGGGTGGAGAATCCATCTTTGCAATAATATTTATGGTTTTCCTACTCCTTCTTAGGTTCATTTTATTATTATTATTTTTATGTTATTTCTGTTACTTTTGCAGCTTGCTCTGCAATAGTAGCAAGCTGAAATTCCCCCACTCCAAGATATTTCCATATCTGAAAAAAAATCTGGAGCATTTTGGGAAAAAATTAATTCCATGTGTGTTTCAGTTCCTTTTGCTGGCTCTGTAGTTTCTAAGATGTATTGGCCCATCAGGTATATCATTCTCTGGTAACCATACATTTTTGTCTGCAGATTCTCCTTTGTATCTTACTAAGTATAGTCAAACATCTTCTCCTTGCACTCTCTCTTCCTTGTCTCTCAATATCCTTCTGACTTTCCCTTTTTGTTTTACAGGGTCAGGTTCTATTGGGATTATTGCTGGAGGGAGGTTGCTACCTTCTCTTGGTTGAAAGTATTTTACAAGGCTAACAGGAAATACTGGGTGTTTTCTTGATAATTCTTCACTCAAGATTACTTCTACAGCATTTTTGCCATGCATCTTTTTGATAAAAAATGGTCCAAAAAAGGCTGGTTTCAGCTTTCTGTTACCTGCTAGATTGTTGAAGTTGGTAGTGGATATCAAGATCCAATCTCCTATTTTAAAGTCAGGTTCCCTATGTGATTTGTAGAATCTTTGTTTGTTGTGTTCTACTGCTTCTTCTACACACTTTTGAGCATGATTATTTTCCAGATCTATTGTTTTCTTAAAGTCAAGAGATTTTGGATGAATGGTGGCTAATTTATAGTTTAAGTTATTCCTAGGGAGTTTTGGAATCCATCCTCTTTCTAGTATGTAAGGGGCTTCTTTGGTAGTAGAATGTTTACTGCTGTTATAAGCCATCTCTAGAGCTGGGAGTAGGCTTACCCAATCATGGCAATAACCACCTGAGTTTTTTTATTCTAGACCAAAGCTACAGAACCTTCTTAACATATCTTCTAGGGTCTGTATCATTCTTTCAGCTAATCCATCAGTTTGGGGATGGTATGCTGTAGAAAATGCTAGAGTAGTACCCAGTATATCATGTAGATTCCTCCAAAACTCCAAGGTGAATTTGGGGTCTCTGTCTCTGATTATAATCTTGGGTATACAAAAATCAGCTATGATCCTGTTCCAAAATAGTAGAACTACATCCATAGCACTATCTTCTTTGTGGTTAGGTAAGAATTTTGCCTTCTTAGAGTATCTGTCAACTATAACCAGGGCAGAGTTATATGAATGAGTACCTCCAGGGGCAAGGCCGGGGACAAAATCCATATTAATGATTTCCCATCTAGTTTTGGGTTCAAGTATCTTCTGTAGGAGTCCAAACCTTTTTCCAGTAGTTTTATTAGATCTTTGGCAAGTCTCACAGCTAGTAACATACTTAATAGTGATTTCTTTCCAGTCTATCCTCCAAGCATTTTTTTTTACTTTCTCAAAGGTTCTTTCAGTGAATAGATTCCCTGATGAACAGTTGTCATGGCATTCCTGGAGTATGTGTTGTATATGTTCTTTGTTGCTTAGTACTAATACACTGGAATTTTGGTGTCTGTAGTATAGGAGACCATCCCAAAAGGTAAACCTTCCTGATTTATAGGGTTTAAGTAATGAAGCAGGTAAACTATTTATCAGAGCTGCTTCTGGGGATTCACATTCCATAATGGTAATCAGCAGCTTGATTTCAGGGGATTAGTTGTCCCTCACTAGATTGGAGAAAGCAGTATCTAATTCACATAAGTGGATCCCCATGATTGGAGCATTTAATGAAAAAAGATTGATGTTCAAGATAGTAAAGATATCTTGATCCTCAGGGTCATATGCTGGATTTCTAGAGTCATTAGGCAAAGCATTCCTACTTAGACTATCAGCATTCTGATGTTTAGCTCCAGCTTTATGCACTATAGTCATCTGACCTCTATACTGTTGTATAGCAATTTGCCACCTGAGCATATGTCTGCTGGGGGTTTTCATGTTCATGAGAGTTCTTACAGCATTACAGTCTGTGATCACTTGGAAAATGGTGCCTTCTAATTAATAGTGTAGCTTTTCTAAAGCCCATACTAGAGCCAAGAATTCCAACTGACTGGCTCCATATCTCTTTTCTGTATCTTTGATCTGTCTAGATATGAAGAGTACTGGTTTCTCCACTGGTCTTTCTTCTTCCATTCTTTCTTCATGTAGAGCAGCTCCTAACCCTTCTATACAGGGATCAATGTACATTTTAAAGGGCTTGGAGTAATCTGGTTGAATGAGTAAAGGAGTAGAGGTCATAGCTATTTTTAGTTCCTCATAGTTTTTCAATCTCTCATGTGTCATTTCAAATAGAGTGTTTTTATTGCATATTTTTTACAGACTTTTAGTTAGCATAGCAAACTTTGGTATTTATTGTCTTTAGTAACTGCAAAAACTAATGAAAGACAGTAACTCTGTTTTATTTTGAGGCATGGTTCTTTTCATTAAATCAGCTATCTTATTTTGATCAGCAGCTAGAGTTAGACCAGAGACTATACGCCCTAGGGCTTTCAATTCTCCATATCCAAAGTTGCATTTCTTCATGGATACTTTTAATCCTGCTTTGGAGATAGTTTGGAGTACTAATCTTATATGGTTGATATGAGTATCCCAATCATCAGAATATATGATAACATCATCTATATATACCATCATCTATCCTTGTCTGATGTATGTACCTAGAACTGTATCCATTGTTCTCTGGAAGTGTGATGGGGCATTCTTCATACCAAAGGGAATCCTAAGATATTCATATATTCCCAAATGACAGATTATTCTCACAAACTTCCTTCTTTCAGGGCTCATAGGTATCTGGTGGAAAACTTTAAGCATATCCATAGTAGTGATATATTTTGCCTTGGACAAGTTATGTAGAGCATGATCAATCCGGGTTATAGGATAATAATCTGCCTGAGTATAATTATTGAGCATTATGAAGTCCCCTACCATTCTTGACTTTTCATTATGCCAAGCTATGGTTACAGGTGTGCTCACATCTACCTGCTCATTGTGCCCTACTTTCCTTAATACTTTTAAGTCTATCAGTTCTTGGATATGTTCCTCAAGAGCTATTCTAGACTTAGGACTAGAGGGATAAGCTGGTCTTCTTAAGTTTGGAGGATAAGGAGGCTTAATATTCAATGTTAATACCATGTCATGTCCTGTGATATCACCAATGGGATGAGATTTAGTACAAAAAGCATTTTGGTTCTCAAAGCAGACTGTCAATATATCTTTCTTCTGTTCCTCAGAAAGTTTCATATTCAGAGCTGCTTGAGAGAAGTATTCTTGATTAAAGTCTTCTAAATGCTTTTGATAAGTGGAAGAGGGGAAGTTAGATTGGATGGTGCATATCTTAAACTTCTTGTCCCAATTAACATCCACTGTAAAGTATCTCCCTTTACTCTGGAGCACATCTATACCATATAGACATAAATCATCATTACCTATTATCAGGTAGTCACATAATCCATTGAGCAATACCACAAATTCCACTTGTATTCTCAAAGATCCTTTAGTATGTGATAATATTATAGGAGCAGTGCATACTCCAATAGCATTCATGGTAGAGTTGCAAGAGCTAAACTTGGCTTTTGGGATGGGAAGAAGGTGTTCTTTCCAATTGGGATCCCATTTGTTTAAGAATTCAGTACAGACACATGAGCAGAAAGCTCCACTATCCAGTAATAACCTTATAGGTCTGTCTCTATAAAATCCTGTTGCATAGCAAGTTTGACCAGTAGTATAACTCTTACCACTCATAGGTTTAACTGTTGATGGTTTAACGTCCGTGATATGTCTAGGAATCATGGTAGGATCCAATTTTTGGGGAAAACTAGTCCCCATGGATGTTATTGATTTCTATAGAAGTGCCTATATCTCCTTCTATAACATTAACAGGGTTAGTCATGATCAATTCACATTCACAAAGGTATCCTTCAGTATCAGCTATATCTTCATAGTTCTGATTCCCTTCAACCTCCTTCTCTCCTTCCAAGACTGCTATTTTTCTTTTTGGTAATGGGCAGTCTTGCCTCATATTCCCTGTCTTGTTAAAATTCCAACAATTTCCAGGTATTCTCTCTTTTTCCCTGTTCTCATTAGGTTTATTATTATCAGAGGTATTTATCAGAGGGGGCTTTTCTCTGGTTTTGTTAATTTTTAATTTCTCTTTAGATCTAGAAGGACCCTTCTTGTCTAACCCATTCATATCTATGACTTCTTCTAACACATTGATTAGAGGTTCTAATTCAGCATCCATACTCATCCTGCATCTTACACTATGGTTAAGATTTCCAGGACACAAGTTGAGGAGTCTTTCATTCACTTCCTCTTTATCAGCATCTGGATAGAAGCAATCTATTCTTCTCTTCTGTTCCAAGCACCATTCGTGAGGCTTATCCTTGGAGGGGTCAAATGAGGAATTTTTGAAATTTTTCATCATTTTTCTTTTCCACATTCTAGAACCAAATTGTTCTTTAATTAGAAGTTTCCAAGAATTCCATGGTAAGGATTCTACTTCTTCTCTTTTACTGATAAACCATTCTAAAGCTACTCCTTCAAATAGTCTGGGAAGCCTGACTACAGCTATAGCTTCTGGTAAGTCATAAGAGTTAATAGTACAGTCAATAAATTTAATGAAATTTATATGATTGTATTCTCCTTCACAGGAGAACTTAGGCCATTCAGAAATTGGGGGTAAAAGTTTGAGGGCTTGTTCCATTTCAGGAGTAGGAATAGGCCTGAAGGTGTCACTCCTATGCATTCCCATTAAGGGTGGTGCATAAGGTGTAGTTGTTTGTCTGGGAGGTTTTGGTTCCTCTGTGGTACTCCCCAAGGGGTTGGTCAGATGGACGTTTAAGTCTCTAAGATCATTCTTGATCAGATTAAGTTGCAGGTCCACTTTATTATTAAGCATATCTAATTTCTCACTAAGGGACAGAATGGAGCTTTTAGTGGTGGTTACCAATTCTTCTTTTAAAGTTTGAAAAGACATAATAAAATCTTCTTGGATACCTGATAACATATTCTCAATTGTTTGAGTCTGTCTGATTTTACCTTGATTAATTGTCTCCAATAATTGTTCTGTATGTTCTTTAATATCTTCCATTCCTACAGTTTTTGTTTGTTTATTAATTAATCTGGCTACTACTGAGGTTAATTTATACATCTGGGTATAAAAACTGTCCAAATTTCCACAAACAATCTTTAAATTATGGCGCATATCATTAGAAAAGGAAGTAATTACATCAGAGGTTGGTTTAGACAAGTTACTGGGTTCAGAATTAGAGGCTAATTGTTGTACACCTTTTTCCACTTTTGAGCTAAGTATATTATCTGATCCCAATCCTTCTTTCCCTTTTGCTTTTGATGGGAAGAAGATCTCTTCTTTCCTGATCCTTTGCCTTTCAGTTGGGCTAATTGATCCCAAGGATTCCACTTTTCTATGTAGGATTCTACCTCTTTCCTTGGAATCATTTTCTGAAGAGCTATCTGGGTAGCTTTTGCCTGGGAGATTATCTTTTTCATAGATACAATGTCCCCTTTGTCTTGGGCATCTTTTAACTCTTCCCAATATTTCACATGCTCTCTGACTAAGTCTTTGATCCTGGCTTCCTTGGCCAGATTCTGCTGGGGTGGCTGCAGAGAATCTTCTTGTAATGGAGGGGGGCTTAATTCTACTACCTTCTCTGGCTCTAGGTTGGGAGAGGGCAGAAGTACTTGGGGCTGTTCCTTGTCCATCAACATTTGATTCACGGGTTCCAGTCCCCTCATGGTTGTCAATATTGGTGGTCTCACGGTTACTGGGGGCTCCTTTCAAAGATCCATAGGAGGGAATTCTCCCTGAGGCTCTTGTGTTACATCTATTCATATTGAATAAAATTTTTATGAGTATATTTCTACAGAAAAAAATCCATAAAAATAAGTTTTATCTAAAACTTACTTAAGTTGATATTCAAAGGTACCAGGACTATATTGGGATTAAATTGGGCCTTAATAGGTAATCCTATGGGGTCTTGGTGTGTCCCAATGAGGTCTTCACCCGTCCAATCAATATGTTCAGGGCGTCCAGAGATATCTGGTACTTCTTGATCCAATAAATCAGTTTCAGTGGTGGTGGTTTCTGGTATAGGAGGGTTCACTGATGGTAAAAGGTTATTTTATTGGTCAATAAAATATATTAATATTATTTAAATAAAAATAATATGGTAATACAAGTTGTATACTTACTTTTATATTTTAAAAAGTAATTTATACGGTATTTCTTCCAAGCTTTATGTTTTCTTAATAGGGCCTGGAAGTTGATACGCCTCTCAAGATCTTCTTGTTCAAGGAGTTTAGCTAAGTGTTTATGTGCAGAAGAGATATCAAGTTGCTCAGCTTGAGTTAAAGCTTCCCAACCAGTAGGTTTATAATTTTTAATATATTCTTCTTTTCTTATCTTTAAAAGATTTAAATAATAGATTATTAATTCTGAATTGGTTTTTAAATTCACTGCAAAAGAATTTAATGATGAATCACAGTTAAAAAGTCAGATAAATTTATCTTTGATTTAATTTTACGTGAAATGTCTGGTCCAAGGTATTAAGTATAATAAGATGGAATATTTCCTGGCCAGACCCCCAATTTTCAGCCTCCTGGATGCCAAGACCTTTGCTATCCTTTAGCTACCAGAGTTGATAGAATAAATAATAAATATATTATTTAATAAATGCAGCAAAAATCCATAAAATATTTGGATAAAGCTTATTGCAAGGTTAATTGGTTTGGTTATGGTTTACTGTTATGAATCAATATAGATAAATTGATTATTAAATATTTTTATAGAGGGGCCACAATGATATTGGGGATCTTTAACACCTCTCTTCAGGGAATTCAGTATGAAAACATGTAGGCCTGGTTACTTTGGGCCCTTTAGTTTAAAGGATATTTTACCCAAAGATAACATGTATATAAAATACATGGTGGAGTGGCAGGGCTTTGTAACCAAGCTGCCATGACAGAGAAAGGATAATAAGACTCACTGGTATATTATTAAATACTTAGGGTATCTGTTTGGGACATGCACTGATGGGTTAAACCTGTATACTGGGGTTATAAGGTTGTTCAGCAGTTTAAATTGATAAAAAGAGGGTTGAGGATGGATACTATTAATCAGAATAAAGCCATAAATCACTTACTTATCTCTTATAAGTATTTTATTACCTTGGCATGGTGCCTGGATATAAATATAACTGGGTCTCTGGGTATAAATATCCTCAAAAGAGCTCTTTATTTATAGCTTTTGGAGTCTCAATATTGTCCTTCTGAGGGGTACAGGGGCTCAAAGAGATGGACACTGAGGCTAGCAGGGTAACCAGTGGTAGCCTGTCACCTGTTATTGGTGCTGTAACACAGGTAGAATCTAATTCCACAGGGTATGGGAATTATTCTACTTTATAATTGATGTTTGGACATGTGAATAACACTAATCTGTCCTTTTTATTCATTATTTAATTAATTATCCTTAGTAAATGTTCCCAGTAAGTCAATAATTATTTTAATAGAAATTCCTATCAATATTCTGATGTGAGGTGATTTCTCATTATGTATTAAATATTTTGAGTAAAGTCATGATATTGATTTTACTCCTTATTTTTGAAATTCAGTTGATTTACTAAAATAATTACTTAAAAATGTAAGTCATGGGTATTCATGTAATATTTTTACATCATAAGGTTTATTAGTATGTCACAAGAATTTTGACGTCTATAAATTCTCATAATAGTATATTAAAGTATTTTAATATATTTTTAGAAGTAGTCATTATCTTATTTTTGAAATTTTTGGTACTTTGAATTATATTTAATAAAAAATATGTATAAAGTTGATTTAAGTATTTTTATATACTTTTATGTATTTTTAGACTATCTACTATCCACAGGAACATTTATTACATATGTAGCATGTTCCCATGTAGGTTGTAGCATGTTTATGCGGTACTTAAGTTTCTCAGGCGGCCTGTCACTTTTTCAACCCATAGTCCCGTGGCTGCGTACTTGTCAGAGGCGCGGGGCGGCGTACACAACTTTGACAGAGTGACAGAGCTGTAGCTCAGCTGCGGGCGGGTGCATTGGCTGCCATGGCTGCGTGCGGGAATTGTGACAGAACACATTTCCATCTTTCAATCCTTAAATATACACAACACCTCAATTCTGACTGAATTTTAGGTGTGAAACCTATACGTGACAATACATGTGAAATATTAAATTGGCCAAAAAGTTCAATAGTGGTGCCGTAGTATTTTGGTCTTTCTTTCCTTAATTCTTTAAAAATATAAGGAGTTGGATTTCAAGGGTGGGGTCAGTGAGTGACCCTACCTAATTTTGGGTTGAGAATCCATTTTTACAGTAATATTTATGTCTTTCCTACTCCTTCTTAGGTTGATTTTATTATTATTATTTTTAAGTTATTTCTGTTACTTTTGCAGCTTGCTCTGCAATAGTAGCAAGATGACACCTTGTTTTGGGGAAGGATATTTCAAACAATCCACAGCAGAGGCAGGCACGCGTGGCAGCTTCCAGTTGCAAGTGGAATTGGATTACGCAGCAGTGTGTGCTCTGGCCCCACCACCAGCAACCATCCCTTGGGTTAGTGGACTTGCAGAGTTGGAAAGGGACCTCAAGATCTATTTGAAGGGTCTTCAGCTCCCTAGTGCGCCCGCTCCCCAGGTGTGCATTTATGGTGACAATAATGGCTATTGGCGGTTGGGACGCAAGAGCCAGACAATGGATTCAAATGCGGGATTGGTGTGCCCAGCGGAGACAGGAGACGTTTTGGGAAAGCAGGTCTTGGCAGAGTTGGATCAGCCTTTTGCTATGAAGCAAGCGAGGAAAAGGGAACAGGAAGCGGATATTGTGCGCAATTTGGGAACCAAGGTGCAGCAGGAAAGTCTTGCGGAGAAAGGAACAGACCAGGCCTTGAAGGATTGCAACCGGAGTAGGACCCCTTTTAAGGAAGGGACAATGCATGAAGAATGGAAGGATGTAGAGCAAGGGGAGTGCAGGATGTATGGGCCAATGGTGGGCCTTTTTCCATCACGGCTAGTGGAGATTTTGGCATTGGTGCAACAGACGCCCACAGCGGGGCTTCAGGTGAAGAGTGGGAAGGGATTGGGCATGAACAGTATGGCTTGGGAGAATGAGTTTGGGGTTTCAAGGGCTTTGACAACAGAAGGCGCGCCTGGAAGGAAGTTTGGGACAAAAGCCTGTGGACACGACCTGCATGGGATTAAATGAGGCTGTGCAAATCTCTCTCCCAGCGGAGCAGAAGGTTGCAAACCACTTGGGACAGCGGCTAGGTGTGGGGGGGGATAAAAGGAAGGGATAGTATTTCAGGAACGCAGGCCCAGCGCAATTCTGGGCTCATATATGCAAGGACAAGCCCTGCAACAAATGGCGGAATACAAGGTGGGACAAGGAGCAGCGCGCTGCAAAAAAAAAAAAAAAAAAAAACTTTTTCTTCTCTTTCCTTCTCTGGTCTTTGTCAGCTTCTCTTTATTATCTATTTTCTTCTCTAAAGAGGTGTTTAATGGTGTTTGTAATTGTTACGGGCGGGTATGTTCAAGGTAACGGTGGGAAGACCTCTGGGGACAGAACTCAAGTTGGGGGGCATGTGGTGTTGTTATATAGCATTGGATCAGGAACCGTGCCACGGTTGGTGCACTCATTGCGGCCCGCTTGGACATCTGAGACCCAATAATTTAGGCGGCCCAACCATTTTTGCAGGCAGCTAGTTTGGGAAGATAGAGCGGGGGAATTGGGGCTATAGGAGCAGGCCAGGCGGGTGCAAGCGCAGGCCAACCTGTGGGGCAGGAAATCACGCAACACGCCAGGCAGATACGGACAACGCAGGGAGCTCCAAGTAGGGCCCAATGGAGGGCTGATTCATGAGAAGGACAAACCAGGTGTGTGTAAGGGTAGGAGGGCTGGAGTGGGATTGCGGCATGAGAAAGGGTTAGGGTTAGGCTAGGGTTTCTTTTCTATTTTTTGTTGGGCTGTCATTGCACTTTTACTTAGGGTTGAGGGTGTGGGCATAAATTCTGCGCTCTCAACCCCAGCTTGTAGGAAATTGATTCATATATGGATTGATGGACAGCAAATGATACAGGAAGGATACAGAAATCTCTATTAATCTCTATTTCTCTCTCTCTCTCTTTGCTGGAGCATCCTTATCCTTACAGATTCTAGGACCATCAATTCCGGAACTTGAGGACAACTAGGTGATTTCCACCCCCTTACTTTCCACAGTGGCAGAAGGCTGTGTCATGAGAAGGACAAACCAGGTGTGTGTAATGGCTAGTTTGGGAAGAAAGAGCGGGGAGATCAGGGCTGTAGGAGCTGGCCAGGTGGGCGCAAGCGTGGGCCAACCCGTGGGGCAGGAAATCATGTGGTGCACTGGGTGGATATGGACAACGCGGCAAAGGGCTGCGTCATGAGAACAAAAAACCAGGTGTGTGTAACGGTAGGCAGGCTGGAGGGTGATTGCAGCATGGGAAAGGATTAGGGTTAGGCTAGTGTTCTGGTTTTTAGGGTTTGTTTTCTGTTTTTTGTTGGGCTGTCATTGAGCTTGTACTTAGGTTAGTTTTGAGATTTTGGGCATAAAGTTGGCGCTCTCAACCCCAGCTTGGAGGAAATACAGGGAGGTAGGGAAGATAGAGGATACAGGAAGCTTAGGATATGGAAAGGAAAGGAAAGGAAGGAAATTCATCTCTATTGATCTCTCTCTCTCTCTCTCTATATATATATATATATATATATATATCTATATGAGCGCATCCTTATCCTTATAGATTCTAGGACCATTGATTCCGGAACTTAGGGACAACTAGGGGAGTTACACTCTCTTACTTTCCACAATGGTCCACCAAGGGCCCCATCTTCCCCACCAGATCCTCCTCCACCAAGCCCTCCTGAGATTCCAGAGATCCCAATTGTGATGGCCCTCCCATGGCCAGCTTTTAGAATCTTGCAGAACGGTTGACATCAATGCTCCAGGCTTTCTTTTCAGCCCCTGGTGCACAATATTCAGAATCCCTACGCAAGCTCTTGGTTGCATTGCGGTCCCTGCTGGCTTCATTGTGGGCTGAAATGGAGGAGATGATGAAGATGGCTTGGGGTGCATTGCCCCCTCCCTTCCCCTTTTTTTCTACTCTTTCCTTCTCTCCAATTTTGATCTGGGCCTACCCTTAAATCAAGAGAAATACACTTTTTCTTGCGCACACATTCCTTTTTAAACTGAGTAGTCCTGTGAGAACAATCCCGCACCCTGAATGAGTGAGAGAGAGAAAACCTGAGTCCTGACTCCCCCTGCGCGCCTTGAGTCCACCGCACTTTTTTAAGTCACCAAAAGCTCCAATGGGTTGCCTGGACCGCCCCAGAAAAACTTCCACACAGTTCCTTGTACCCCTACTACAAAAACAAAACACCAAGATGCCAGCGCGCGCACACAACCTTTGAAGAGGGAGAGACAATAGGGAAACAAAAGTTATGGGATGCCTATTCATCCGGGCTGTGAACCAGCTAGAGTACCCCCTTACCAAAGCAAGCTTGTCCTGCGTGCACTCCAACCATACCCATCTGCACCTATCACAACTTTCTGTAGAGAGAGAAACAGATAATAAAGAGAAACAGACCCACACAAAAGGAAAAAAAGATTATTTTTTTTTTTGAATTTGCTCCTTGTCCTGCTTCCCATTCATGGGGCTTGTCCTTACATGTACGGACACAGAATTGTTCTGCGCCCGCATTCCTGCAAAAATCATAAACCAAAGCCAGTTCCAATCCAAGAGACCAATCCATTCCACAAATTAAAAAAATATTGTGTTGTTGCTCCTCATCCCACCACCCACTCACAGGGCTTTTCCTCACGTTTATGGACCCAGACTTGCGCTGCACCTATGTTTCCCCTCACCAAACCACCCTCTGCACTAGCTTGCCCCCCCCACAACTTGGCTGCTGTCCCCAGCAGGTTGCACCCTTCCACTCCATTGGAAGAAAAGATGTGTGGCTTCATCCAGTCCCACACAGGGCAAGTTTGCCAATTCTTGTCCCAAACTGCCATCAAAACATGTCCCCCTCAAAAACCCATGTGCCCCAATACTCTCTTTTCCCAGAAAAACTATTGACTCCCAATCCCTTCCCGTTCTGCGCCTGAAGCCCCATCCAATGTGTCCATTGCGCCAATCCCAAATCCCTTGCTAGTTGCAATTGCAATGCATCTGCCATTGGCCCATCTTATCTGCACTCCCCATGCTCCGCTCTCTTCTGCACCACACGCATTCTCCTTGCCATTGGAGGGTTCCAACGCCATTTGCAATCCTTTGACCCCTGAACCATCCCTTCCACCACTGCCAACACTGGAATCCCGTTTCCTGTCCCCCCCTGCATGATACCCACCACTCCCTTCCTCTCTGCAGGAACTGTCTGCTGACCATGGGTTCCTGAACAAAGCGTGATATCTTCTGCTTCCTCCTTCTCTGCAAGACTTGTCCACTGCACATTGGTTCCCAAACCCCGCACCACAGGTCTTGGAGCAGCCAGCGGCAGTTTCTCCTCCACATCCACTTCCATCCTTTCCTCCGCTGCCAACACCTCAACCTTGGCTGCCGTGACCCATCCCTGGTGACAATGCCAACCTTTGAGCCCTTACTTCTGCTTCCTGTCCCTGGTTTTGCGCTTGCTTCATGGCGCCAGGCCAACCTTATTCTTTCAAAATCTGCTTTCACGCCAGTGATGCAAATCCTGTCCCTGCCGGACAAACCAACCCCATGCAGCTTGAATCCTCTGCCAGGTTCTCACATTATGTCTTCCAAGAGCCATTATTCCCATCATATGGGCACACCTGGGGCGCGGGTGCGCTAGACAGCTAAAAACCCACCTCTGGGTGAGATTTCAAACTGCAATGGTGCTGCAACATATGGCTGATAAGGATCTTGAGGTCCCTTTCCAACTCCGCTAGTTTGCTAGACCAAAGAAAGGCTTCTGGTGGTGGGGCCAGGGCACTTGTTGCCACTTAATCCATCAATTCCGCTTGAGACCAGACCCCATTGGGCATGCTTGCCCTCCAAGCCTCCCACTCAAAGTTGCTCCCCATGGACTGCAGTTTGCCTTTTTGCCACCTTGCCAAAATTTCCCCCTTCATCTTCTGACATTAAAGGTTCCTGTAGCCTTCCATCCCTTCCACATCCCAAAGCGTTTCCTTGTCTGTGATGAACAGAACAAAAAGGTGTGCCTTTTCTGAATCCAATGTGCCTTCAGAATCTGCAATGACTTCATATTGCAAGATGGATTGCTCCACCTCCACAGTTTTGAATCAAATGAGAGGGTAATCCTGTGGCTCAATGAGAACAGGCTGGGAAGAGGGAGGAAGAGGAGGGGTTGAAAGCAGGGTTGGGTCTATACAACCTGAGGAGGAGGAGGAAGAGAAGGGAGAAAAATTGATTTTTGGGATGTTTTGATAGGGCATTGCATCTGGTTACCCTTGAGAGACTTAGAACAAGATATTATTTCCCAGCCAGACCCCCAGATGTTGAAATAAGAGAAAGGTACTCCCCAAATTTTCCTTAAGTTTGGAATTTAATGGTCCTAGCGTCTGTAAGGTGTGGGATGCGCCCTTAAGTTGAGAGATAGAGATATGAATTCCTTCCTCCAAAATCATAATCCATGGCAGTATTGTATGATGCCCCCCCTCAACCCAGTGCTGAGAGTAGCGGACTTTATTTCCTCCCTCTCAACTCTAACCTAGGTACAAGTGCAATGACGGACCAAAAAAAAAATGAGAAGAAAACCCTAGAAACAGAACCCTAGCCTAACCCTAACCCATACCCATACTGTCCCAATCCCTCAAGCCCGCCTTCCATTACACACATCTGTTTTGTCCTTCTCATGACACAGCCCTCCGCCAAGCCCTACTTGGAACCCCCTGCGCTTGCCCGTATCCACCCAACGTGCTGTTGTGGTTTCCCTGTCCCTGCAGGTTGGCCTGTGCTTGCACACGTCCTCCCTGCTTGTATAGCCACCGCAATTTCCCTGCTCTTAAATTCCCAAACTAACCGTCCTGAAACCTGGTGGGGCCAGCTCAATTCCTAGGTCTGTAACATCTGAGTGGGTTGCAAGCCTGCTGCATCTGATTAAGCCCAACCAGCACCTGGTGTGCTGAGCCCCGCAGAACCTTCTTCTGAGCCCTCAGAGCCTACTTCTGAGCGCACAGCGCCTACTGCTTAGCCTGCAGAGGCCACTGCTGAGACTGCACGCACCCCAAATGCTGAGCCTGACCTACCTAATGCTGAGCGCTTAGGCCGCAACGCAGTTCCCAATCCAAGGCTATATAATGACACCACACCGGTTGATTGGTCAAAGTTTTTAAGGTTGGCTGGTTGATTGGTTGCAGATGGGGGGGGAGCCAATTGATTGGTCAAAGATGGGGGGAGGCCTGTTGATTGGTTTCAGATGGGGGGGGAAATAGATTGGTCAAAGATGGGGGGGCCAGTGGATTGGTCCCAGATGGGGGGGGCCAATTGATTGGTCAAAGGTCAAAGATGGGGGGGGCGGCTGGTCAATTGGTCAAAGTTTTCAAGGTTGGCTGGTCAATCAGTAACTGATTGGGGGGCAATTTATTGGTTGAAGATGGGGGGTGGCTGGTCAATTGGTTTCAGATTGGGGGGCCAATCAATTGGTCAAAGATGGGGGGTGGCCAGTTTATTGCTCAAATTTGTTAAGGTTGGCCAGTTGATTGGTTGAAGATGGGGGTGGATGATAAATTGGTAAAAGTTTTTAAGGTTGGCCATTCAATCTGAGGGAGGAGGTTGATTGGTTGAGGAATATCAATTCCGCGTGCTTCAAGATCAGTTACAATGCCTTGATTTGAACGGTTGAGGTTTTGGGGATGAATTTAAACCAACCCAGAACTGGGACTCTTTCTCAAAGCTCTGGCTGGGATCAGCCTTGGGTATGCCAAAAACATCAGAAATTAAAATCAACAGAGTTTCTTCCTTTTTGATTGGTTTGAAAATCAGAAAAGCCATCTGGAGGTCAGGAATGATCTTGGATTTGCTATCCAGTCTGATTAACTTTGGATTTTGTAAACGGGCCTTGGAAAATTTGACTAGATTCTTGGGTAGAGTGATGGAAAAAATTAATTTTTTACAATTATCCAGAAGCCAATGAAGAGTTTCTTCAAGTTGAGTTGCAAATCCCATCTCAAATAGTCTATCTGCTTCATCAAAGACGGCAAAAGTAGCTGACTTGAGATCAAGGTTCATCTCAACAACTAAGTGTATCAAAAGACCTGGATTGTTGATTACTCTAGAATCAAAAGTAGGAGGCACAATGGTTTAAGCTGCAATGATTTGGTTTCAATAAGAAGAAATTTTTTGGATAGAAAAGACTAACACTTTGGCTGGTTGTTCAGTCAAGGGGGGTGTATGGGGTTCTGGTATAAGTTTTGGTTTTGATATGGATGATGTGGAGGTGTGGATGGGTGTTTTGCATTCCATGGATGGTGGATGGATGATGATGCATAAATGGCGGATTTGATGTTTGAAATCCGCCATTTCAAAATACACCGGTTAAGGGGTAAGTGTATTTCCAAAACCCGCCATTAAAAATGGTGGATTTCATGAAAAAAAGGTGGGTTTCTATGGCAGATTTGCTAACTTTGATATGCCCTATTAATTTTTTCATGCCTTCCTGTTGTGGTAAATCATTTCATGTTGCATGAATATAGCTTCTTAAGAATTGCCAACATCATGCCTCTTATTTTAAAAATGGCATGGATTTAGTTTTTTTTTTTGGATTGAATTTAACCTGGGCCTCCAAAGACTTGTCATTCAAAAAAAACCCTGGGGTTACTCAAAATTCACAATCAATTTTTTTTTTTGTTTCTGATTTCATGATCAATCAGAATTCTAGACACACTTGTATAATTTTGTTTGGGGGGGGAGGGGGGGAGGGGAATCATACTTGATTGGATTGAAACTTCATTTTTATCATAGGAATGATTCAGCATATATGTATATCTACATTAATTTTTTTTTTCTGAATGAAAACAAGCAAAAAGTATTGAGCCAAACTTCCTGGGTAAACAAAAAGTTAATGAATAAATTTTGAGGACCAAATTTTCTTCTTCAGTGCCAAAAATTTTTTTAAAAAAAAAAGTTTGATTGGGATTTGGGGGGGAGGAGGTTCATTAGTAGATATGGCTATTTTGTCTTTGTATTTTGTTTTTTTTCTTTGTTTGCACTTGTGCCTTGGTCACAACACAATAGAAACTGAAAAAGACTGTAGGAAGAGAAAAAACTTCCAATACCAAGAGCTGTGATGTAACAACCACTGGGACCCATATTTCCAAACTTCAGGTTTTTGATTTCCAATTTTCTTCTCAGAAAGGACTAACATGATCATCAGAAATGGTTATGATCATCAATCCCTTGACCATTTTTGATACCCTCCACCTGGCTTGGTTCTTGCTTGGTCAGGCTTGGGCTCCAACCAGCCCATCTCCTTCCTTTCATAGCATAGGGTGCTTCCCAGGCCAGGCTGGTCCATGGGCAGCCCATAACCATTGGGTCAAAGCTTGGATCTGTGCTGAAACCTTAGAATAAAGATGAACAATGGACAAGCCTAGTGGACTTATTAGGCTAGTTTTTTTCATTCAAAACTATTTTGGGTTGCCTCCAGGTCCATGGGCAGCCCATAACCATTGGGTCAAAGCTTGGATCTGTGCTGAAACCTTAGAATAAAGATGAACAATGGACAAGCCTAGTGGACTTATTAGGCTAGTTTTTTTCATTCAAAACTATTTTGGGTTGCCTCCAGGCACCCAATCAGACATTTTAACCTTGATAAATTTGTTTGATTAAAATTGTGTAAGAGATTACATTGAAATGAGAGTGGGGTAAGTTGCATTTTTTTTCTGTACCTGATTCTTACCCAATTTATGTTTGTTTTTTTAAATTTTTGAGGAAGAGTTTTTTTTTTCATTAAC